>MU226855.1:1652729-1665640 GCA_018584345.1 Thuja plicata | reverse complement strand
TATGGTGACCATCCTGACAAGAAATCTTGGCACCTACATCACTCAAGCACACAAAGGGAGAGAATATTGTAGGAGTGTGTTTCCACTCTGCCACAAAGCTGTTAAGCTTTCGTAGAATCTTTCTTGACATGAAATATACCCATCCTAGCTTGAGGTAGTCTAAACAAGCAAAACTGACTAGAGTAATCAAATTGTGCAGTCAACAATAAGTACTTCAAATGCCATCAATAACATCATATTGTTATTAAATATGCTTGGGCTTCGGGTTAATATATTAACTATCAAAAAAGCCAGCTATTCTTCTTCAATACTCCAGTGGACTTACAAAATAAGGTGCTTTGAATTCTGGGATGCTTGGCAACCTCGCTCCCTTCTACTTACCTTGGCCTTGCCCTCACGGTCAAAGAGGTATCCCTTGAATTTTGGAACTCTATTCTGGGAAGAACCCAGAGGAAACTTGCTGGCTGGAAAGGAAAGATTTTAAGCAATGCTGGCAAACTTCAATTGGTTGCTTCTACCCTCCAGGGGATCCTGGTCTACTTCTTATCCCTCTTCAAAATTAGAAGCAATATGGCCGAAAAACTGGAAAAAATTTAGAGAACCTTTCTGTGGGCAGGGACTGAAGAAAAAAAGAGGATTTTGCTTGTCAACCGGGACACTGTCTGCCTCCCAAAAAGATTGGGAGGTCTTGGCCTTAGAAAAATTGGTCTGATGAAAAAGGCCCTTACTACTAAGGTGGCTTGGAAGCTCATTGAGGGAAAAGTGTATTGGTGTAGAATAATAGAAACCAAATATCTCCAAAGCCACCCCTACGGAATGATGTTCTATAACAGTGACCTCCCTAATGGATCCAAACTCTGGGTAAACATCTGCAAGTGTAAGCCCCTCCTATCCAAAGGGGATTTTTGGAAAATTGGTAATGGTAGGTCCATTATATTTTGGAATGACCATTGGATCATGAACCAACCTCAGCTGGGTCATAAATTCAAACCAATTATGGACTACCTTCGACCTAGCTTGGGTTTTAGAGCTTCCAACTACACCAACAGAAGAGTTTGGGCTGATTTACCCAATTAATTAAGGGACAGACCGGATCTACAACACTTAGCAAAGGAGCTTATGGACATCCTGACTAGTATCAAAATTTTTGAGGTTGATGAATCTATTATTTGGACCCCCACCCAGAGTGGTGCTTTCAAAGTTAGTTCTGCTTATAACCTGCTTCTTAAGGAGGAGAGAAACCTAGGGGACTAGAAGAAGGTGTGGGTCCCCCAACTCATGCCTAAAATAAAAAAATTTCATGGACCCTAATGCACGGTAAGATCCTAACCCAAGATAATCTTACTAAAAGAGGCTTCTTAATGGAAAACAGATGTGTCCTATGTGAGAAGGTGGAAGAGACAGTAAATCACCTCTTCATCCACTATGACTATGCTACCAGCATGTGGCAAGGAATTTATGATAGATTGGGTATCTTGTGGGTCTTGGGTGGTGAGGTGCACCAATTCATTAACTGGAGATCCCCCTCAAACCACCCTCTACTCCAACTCCTCTGGTGTATGCTTCCTCCGCACATATGCTGGTCCATTTGGAAGGAAAGAAACAACAGGATATTTAGGGAGACAGGCATCCAACCTGAAACCTGTCTCCTTATCGGAACTAAGCTTCTGAGTGAAAATGTTAGGATGGCTAAATGGAAGCTCCCATCTAGTCCTCCTACTGCCTAGGAAGCTAAGATATCAGAACGCTGGAACCTCCTGAGTGGGTTCTCTAGGCTTGACAATACTAAAAAGACTGCCAAAAAAGCTACCAAATGGACTGCCCCTCCTAGAGGTAGGATAAAATTAAAATTTGATGAGGCAGTTAACAATCTTGGGCACAGTGGAGGAGGAGTTCTGAGAGACCACCATGGCACTTGCCTTTTGGCTTATGCGGGACCAATCAATAACTATACTGTCACCCAAGCGGAAGGGACTGCACTTCTCTGGGGGATTAAACTTGCAAAACAGATGAACTTCAGACAGCTGGAAATCAAGGGGGATTCTAAAGTAATAATAGAGGCAGTCAAGAGTGGAGCTGGTGTGGAGTGGCAGACTAGACCTATCATTTCGGAGATCTGTGAGCTTCTTGAGATCTTCCAACATATGTTTATAGGCCATACCTACAGAGAGGGAAACTCGGTTGCTGACTCATTGGCTGCAATTGGTCTAACACAAACCAAACTAAATAGTTGGATGTTAGTTGGTGATTTACCTCCGACGACTTAGTGTATCATCAAGGGAGAAATGAATACAATAGTCTAAATGTGCCAAGATGGCTTATTTATTATGAACCCCTCCTCGATCACGTGTTGGCATATTTGAGTTATTTGTGTGATTATGAAAGGCAAAACTCAAAGTCCCATAAAGTTCCATCATTACCTTTTGTTTGTGTGGAGTGATCGCTATCAGTGTCAAAAGGTATTTTTGGCGATTAATGGTAGTAATGCTATTATTACTAATCCGTTAGATTTGACAGTACGGAGCCTGATCTCCAAAATTCCCAAAACTAGTAGGGTATGTATAAGCTATTTTTGAAATGGATTTGTAAAAGAGAGTGGGTTTATATGGCATGCAACAACATTCAGCTCTCAGACCCCAAGGATATTTCAATGATTGAAGAGAAGACCTCTGATATGGGGGGTAATTTTCTCTGTATCGAACTTGATAATATTGATGAAGCCTTTACTTTTGATCCGCTGGTCACTCATTATTGCAAGGAAACTAGAATTTGGGGTTTCATGGAATGCATGAAAGGTGGCCATGATGAGAGAATATCTAAACAGTTTGTTTCCTCCTAGAACAATAGAAGTGTCTTGGTGGGAGGCATTCACTTTCAGCTCAATGAGGAGGTCATCGGTGAGGCTACGAGGCTCCCTATGGTGGGGAGAAAGTACAAAAAGACTAGTCAGACTGTCGACCCTACCAGCCTAAAACAATTTTTCAAAGATGGGGAGCTGCTGGTCAGGAAACAGGGGGGCTTCAATAGAGAAGAGCTACCAGACTTCTGGCCAAAAATTTGTCTCATTATCATGAAGTATTTCATGCTTTAAGGTAAGTTCACGGTTTTTTACAACTACCACTTACCTTTCCTAAATCATATTAGGAACAAAGATTTAATTTCCATACTGTTTTATCTTTCGCACTCTATTGAAAGCAATATCCTTGATATCAAAAGCAACCTTGACAGAGCTATCCTCCACCAAGGCCTCCTCCTCTGTCTTTTCTAGTTTCACAAAGCCATATGCCCGGCACCCCAACCCCCTCTGATTATTCAGATGATGCCCCAGGACAAGCCCTTTGAAAAAGCCGAAAAGACCACCAATTCCTCCTCCCAGTCCATCTCTATCACTCAAGGGCCTTTGAAGTCTAAGAAAAAAACCCGTAAAAAAGTATTAAGATTCCCACCTATAAGAAGGATGGCCAAGAGGATTCATATGTTTCAAACTCCATGGATTACATTGAAGGGAAAGGGGTTGACAGCACACCTAAGATGGATTACAAGCCCAAAAAAATAGAAAATTATGGAAACCCAGGTCAATTTGGAGGTGGACCTAAGCATTTCTAGCCGTAGGAGGTCTAATAGAATAGCCAAGGAACAATACAAAATCAAGATGTTGGAGATGGCCTCCAAGGAGCTCTCCCTGACGGAAAATGTCTCCCACTCCACAAACTCCAAAAATGATTCCTCGGAAGGCTATATGAGCCCGACTGGTAATACTCCCCTGACCAACCCCCAGAGAGCTACGGTAACCCTCAAGAATCCCACCCCACCCCAAAGCCCCCACCATGATCCCCAGGATAAACCTCTCTCCTCTAGCATGGAGGAAAAATGCAATTTCACAAGCACCCTTGAAAGAAAGTTTGTGATTATTGACAAAGAAATTGTTGAGATCAAAAAGAATATGCAGGACCTGATGAACCACTGCATGAGGACCAAAAAATTTGCACTGAAGGTTATGCATGCCTCGGCGATGACCTTTTGTAATGTGCAGGAAAAGCTAGCGGATGGAAAATTGGAAGCAGACAAGGATAACAAGTATCTGTTCCTATTCCTCCAGGAGGAGTGGGCGAGAACCCTACTGTCTAAACAGTTGGGAGGGAAGAATTAATACTGCTGCCTATGGTTTGGGTTATTTTGGCTGGGCTTGTCCCTCGGTTCCCTTGTTCTGTGTTTGTGGTTAATTTTAAGTTTGTTATTTTGGTTTGGTTGAGCCCTGCGAGGCTTAGTGACAATACTTTTGATGCTACTATTGATAGCAATTACTTTGGTTTAATCATTTGGAGTAGAACTGTTACTTTTGTTTTTGATAGAGGCAGAACTGGATTTGGTGATATCCTACTAAACCGCTTTTAAGCTTTGACTAGTTCCATTAATATGTTGTTAGTGTGCTACTATTTCTTTGTTCCATAGGCTAGCACCCTCTTGCTACTTTTTCTATCAAAAACATCATATTGTTAAAGCATGATTATGCAACATGGGAGTAACAACATACTTACCCATCAATATAAAAATCTCAAGTGCCCAATTCCAACTCATTTAGAACAAAGATAGTTCAAGAAATACAATCATGCTTTTAATTTTAGAATAGAGACTTATCAAAAAGATTCAGAAAATATTATAAATGCATAATTATCCAAATACCTATATGCATATAACAAGATAATAGTTATTTCATGGATATGTGCTACATAATACACCTAAATTCAATTTTCAAATATAACATTATTTTAGACATTCAAAGACATACATCATGAAATCTGATTCCTTTTCAAACATATAAAAACCATGGTAGTGATAATCAAATAAGAGGACACCATGAATAGATCACATTTTTCTTAACGAAGATAAAGATTCTCAATAATGCAATGTATATAATGAAAAAGTCTATATCTGTCTACAAATTTTAGATATGTTTTTGAAAGGATCAAACACCCCTTTAATAAACTCATTATTAATACATGAAGTTCAAGGAACACTTCTTCCTAACTAAAATTTCTAACTAACACACAGTGAATATATTAAGGGCCCGTTTAGTGCATGGCATTAACTTATCCAGAATAGGCCTATTCTAGAATAAGGACCTATTCTCGGATTAACTAATCCTGAAAATGAAAGTTGGAATAAGGTTTGGACCTGTTTGGTGCACCTAGAATATGACAGGGAATTAATCTATTCTGTGTTTGGATCCCATAATGTGGAATTAAAATAAGGATTATTTTTCATTTTTCTAATTAATTTGAACAATATTTATTTTTAACTTATTAAAAAATTATAATTATAAAAAAGATATATTTTCTTACAAATCTTAATTTTTTAACTTATCATTTTTGTTGCTGGTTTTTTAATTAAAATATATATGTATTTTTGACTTATTAAAATATAAAATATGTATTATTAACTTAAAAAAATAAGATTATAAAAAAAATTATTTTCTTACAAATTTTAATTTTTGAACTTTTATCAATTTTGTTGCTCATTTTTTGAATTTTTAATATTTTTCTATCGAAATTCATATCGAAGTAAAAACTAAAAAATTGGCATGACAAAATTATAAACATGTTACCACATATATAAAAAATTGACATGACAACATTCTAAACAAGTTACCACATATATAGGACTACATCGTAAACTAGTTACATGCACACATTTTGTCTCAAATTAATTGGGATACATTCAAAGTTCATCTTTTCATATGGTCCCAGCAAACAAACGCAATTAAAATACAAATAAATGCAATTAAAAAATTGTGAACTCTTCATAAAAAATTTGTTTCAACCTTCGCCATTGATACGATCTCAGCCCAAGCCACCTCTCAAGAGCACAAGCTACACTGATGAGCTTCATCAATAACAGGTACAAATGGGTGGACATATGCAGATGACACATCATCTGCCCTCCTAAAGTAGCCGCAGCCATTATCACCCTGCAATACCAACTCTACGTTACTTCAAACTATAGTGAATAGTATCTACATTTTTTATAAACATAAAATACATTACCACTACCAACCTTCTTACTAAGTGGACACCTCCAAAATTTTCCCTCAGGGTTCTTATTCATGTACAAGGTTTTAAAAACACAAGGCCCTTCACCACATTCGCAGTTTGGGATATTAGCCATTGATATCCCCCACAAATCTGTAAAAAATTCTAGATAAATAAAGCTTTCATATTCAGTGTTGGAAATTCTTTTGAGCCACAAATTCATGAAAAACAAAAATTCAATACTTCAACATAGGCACTGGTAGAGGAAATATGATTTTCAAATGGTTAAATGAGGCATGGTACTTAATTGTAGGACAAGGACATATTTAATGTTTTAATAAAAGTTGTAAAGCTCATAAGCTAGCAAAACTCGCCATATCCAATTTTGATCTGGGCTAGGCAAAACTTTGGAAATTAAATAAATTGTTAAATTCATTAAGTCAGCAGAACTTGGTGAGTTACTTTTGCAGCTGAAAAAAATGTACATTAATTTGGACCCAAAATTAACTTGTGAGTTAGGTGAGTACTTGTTCAGTCTTGAAACTATGACTTACAATACTAAAAAGAAAGTTTAAAATATTGGTACTTGCTCAATTTTGAAAGTATGAATTATAGTACTAAAAAGAACTTAAAATATTGAACATGGAAAATCTTGGAATGCGTTAGAATTGTTCAAGTGTTGGCAATTTTTAAGGAAAGTCGATAACATCATTTGTTCATAAGGAAAATTTGCACATGATTCAATTCACATTGATGCCAGTAAAAAATTAAGAGATATATAACACACCATCAACAATTAGTAAGAAAGACTCATTAATTTTAACCGCCACAAGACATGGTGGCTTACTACATTATTAGAGAAGGGAGATAATGTATGGCTATTCCAAATCTTAGTGAAATACTTTAATAAAGCTAAATAATTTGCTTCCTAACAAATGAAGTTGATTATTGTGTGGTATACAATTTTATATTGACAATGAGTGATACTGACACGGGAGGTCTACATCAAGCTACTCTTTCAACTTGGACTTGGACTTCGACTTGATGTCTACCAAAATGTGAGTTACAGTGCATTGACATATTTTTAGAATGTGAACATATAGCAAGAGAAAATTTGGTATAAGAGGCAATTTTCAACGAAGAATTCTAAAGCACATTGACATTCAACAAGAGAAGGCCTCTATTGCTTTCTCTGATTACCCAAGTTGTATTTTCTTGTTAGAGATGGCTTCACTTAAAATTGAGGTAGTATAAGACAATCTCAACTACTGCCACAAACAGATATGATTATTAAATGGACAATCTTTCCCATCATGTCCCCTTTGAAAGGAAATTTTTACAATGCTCCATAGTGCAACATACTCTGCCTCTTGGGCCATCCCCAGCTTTCTATAACTCAGAGGGGATGTTATCTCCATAATTTTCTACACTCATGCACACAATGTTGGACATGTTATGCAAAACCTTATGATGGCACATTCCACCAACATGGATGCATTACATAGCAACACCAAGCATGTTTCAGCTTTACGGCTCCATATAGAACCATATTGTGGAACTCCACATTTTGTACATATGATTAACCATTGAATCTAATATAGAATATGAATAAGCATGTACAATGATAATTAGAAAATAACATACTCATAACACCAGATCTAAGTGTAGAAATCCTTCCAAGACAACAAAATATAGAATACATGTTGTGAGGTCTCTAAACAGACATAACCCTATTTGCAGAAAAATCATTGCTCTATAACCCATGGCTTTCCATTCTTGAAATAATAAACTGGTCCAATGCTTCCCTTGAAGAGAATATTTTATATTACATGTATTGCAAAGAGTCCTCTTAGCTATTGCTTTGCAAGGAGTTGTCTTGTACCGACTTAAAAAAGATGAATAAAAATTTTTAGGCTACACAAATTCACAGTTAGAAACAACAAGAACTGACAGATTCATCTCTGTAGTGGCATAGGCTACACTAATTAGCTTTTCAAAAAATATTACTCCATATTAAATAATTTTCACTGTTGATATTTAATCCTAACATACACAATTTCCATTTACCAAAAATAGTTTTAAGGTCAACACAAACAATTCCCCAAGTTCAAATATGTATTGCGAAATAAAATTGTCATATGGTTGTAGTACACTTTTAAAGATAGTTTTAAGAAAACTATAGACTACCAAAATTTATTTGAATGTATGTGATCCTCTGCGATTCACTCATTATCAAGAACCCCTTTTCTCTTCCAAGTTCAACCAGAAAAGTGTCATATGCATCAACCAAGGTTTCTTCACTAAGCCCAAGGATTTCCTGTAGTGCAGCATATACTTGTTCATAGACAACATTCACTTCAGATGCATCCATTTTCATAGTTTGAGTCTCCCTCATGCTGTCACCTATCTTACCTATGGTTTCACATATGGCATCTAAGGAACCTTCCATGCTAGAACGCTTCCTCTTTGGCCTCTTTGATGACATTGATGAGTGATTCGCACTGCCGGGGTAGTAGATTGAGTGGGTACATGTGTAGGGATTTCATCATCATTCAAATCAGTAGCACTTTCAAAAGGTGCAGTGAAATCCTCCTCATAATCGAGATCAAAGCTGTCATTTACAAAAATCCCTTCTTCAATCTCTATAGGTGTTGCGGCTGCGTTGCCTTTGGCTATGTCATTGCCCACAAAGATGGATAACTTGTTGAAGTAGTAAAAGGGCCGCCTCTTAAACACCTTGGCATTTTTGAAATCTTTTCTCTGCATGTTGGCATAATGAGTGAATTAATTATTTGTATTTAGTTGGTAACTTTTTAAGATAGATTAACTTATAACAAAAATTTGTAAAAAGAATTTTACCTTCAAGAGCTCCTCCCAAACCTTCTCATCAGAGTCCATACATTGAGTACTCTCATTCCATTCAAATCCACTTGTGTTTTTCAACTCTTTCATAGTTTTGTAATCCTGTTTCCATGTTTTGAGTTTGTTCTTACAATTTTCCTTTGTCAAAGTCATGTTCATTTCTTCATTGAACCTATTTTCAATAATAGTCCAAGCTTTCTTTTTTAATCCGCCTTTATCTTTTCTTCCCAGCTGAACTTGCTCATGCAGAAAGTCTAGAAGCTTTCTTTTCATGTCTTTGTTCCATACAATCCTAGTACAAGGAGTTGCATGGCTGGTTTGAACAACATCGTTGTCCATGCCAAGGCTCATTTGAGAAGCTTTGTTGTCTATGCTTGTCAAGGTTTGTGAATGACATCGCTGAATCACATGAACATTTGGACACAAAATTGAGTCAGCAATAAATACAATATTGTTAAGCATTGGTATAAAAAGTAAAATTTTAGTTATATATTAGTTAAAATGGATGATATTAGATTTTAGTTAATCTGGTTAGTTTTGTTCATCTATTTAACAGATAGTGTCAAGCTTCCTCCCTGGGCAGATTGACCTATTGATTTTATTCACAAACATCAAAAAACACTTGAGAGTCAACATATGAAGAAAAGAATCCCCTTAGCTACTGAAAATAATGAATTTCTGCACTTGGTCTCTTCCACAATTTGAAAATATTTTCTTTCTGATGTTGCATATTATTTTACCACTAACAATCTTTCACTGCTCATTGCATTTTGTTGAAAGATTGAAAGGCTTTACAACTACATCATTTGTCAAAAATCCTCCATGCTTTGTCTCAAGCACATCTCATACATATACATGAGTAAAGGTTTGTGGCCACAGTCATGGAGCTTGATTCAACACCCACCATACACCTCTACATTGAAGCTTTGAATACCCATCTTACAAACCTCTCAAGAGCAGATTGTTTTAACACTCTATTTTGTGCATATAATGCAAAGACGACAATAATCTACATTCTTCATGCCTTGCCTCTACCAATAAGATCAATTGGAAGTTTAATGAAGCTTCTCCCATCAAATCTATTTTGTGTATACCCAGTCATGGCATTGCATAAGACCACATCCTAGTAAGGCATTTTGTCCAGCTCATGATTTTGTATTTTGTAAACATGGGAAACACTGGCAAAGATGGCAAAAAAATTTTTTATATGTGATTCATAGATTTCTTGCAAGTTCCTAAAGAATTTCAATAAATCTATAATGTGTGTGGCCTATAATAATTCAACTAAATTGGAGTCATATACTGCAGGTTCATAGGTAGGAAGAGAAAAGTAGTCTTCATCAAAATCTCCAGCAGGTAGTGCTATGCTCTGCACAGAAGGTGGAATTTTTCATCAAGTGTAACCAAATAATAAAAAGAGCATTATGGATGCCTCAACCTTGCATGTATTTGTATATTTGAAATAGATATAAATAAGCATATCTATAGTATATTGTTCTCAATATCAATTTTATTTGCTTACAATTTTGCGTAATCATGATAAGAGATTTCAACTAAGGGTGTTAAACAAACAAATAAGCTAGCATATTTTTCTGCAAACATGGGAATTGGTGGATTAGTATCACTATTTAACAAATATTTTTGTAGAATTTCTATATGGTAAAGGCTTTTCTAAAAAGAATGCATACAGAGGAAAAGGCCAACCATGGTATCTAAAATAGAAACTTACAATTTCAATTATGATGAAATGAACTTCTATTTATGATGAAATGAACTTCTAATTGGATGATGATCAAAAAATTCATCTTGCAAAAGTCTTTTAAGGTGTGGAAGGAGTATATAGTACCAACTTAAGATAAACCATGGCAGCGTTTGGTTTCTTGGAAGCTAACTCAAAGTAACATCACCTTCTTACAAACTTATAAACTTTCATAATGTCATTGCACAAGTTATTTATAAAGCAGAGCCCAAATAAGCATCGATCCCTGATCAACTACTTTTTAAGCAGGCACCTTAAATATATATGAGGATCATTGCTCTAAATTATGACTAAGATCGAGATCTATAGTATTCCCACATCCTTCTTTCTATTTCATCTTGAAACAACCCCCAGTCATCTCTATCATGCTGAGTCAAACCATATGTCTCAAACAATGGTACATCTATCCCGTCATGACTATCTTCCTGTTCACATTCTTCTTCCGGTGGAAGGCCATCCTCTCTCATAATGAAGTTGTGTAAAATGCAACATGCCAAAACAATCTTGGTTTGTGTCATGGTTTTATAAGATGTTGCATGCTTCAATATATTAAAATGCTACTTCAAAAGATGTACACTCTATTGTATTCCTAAGTGACGAGAGTCTATGGTTAAACAACTCCTTTGCTGTGTTTATGGGGTTTTCTCTTACGAATTCCTTTAGGTGGTAATGTGTACACCTATAAGGAGTGAGAAATCCTGGTGCATTTGGATATCCACCATTGACCAAATAATACTTTCCTGCATATAATAAAGAATATTACTATAACAATGTAAAATGTATCGTATGCAAGAATATGACAATCATAGTCTACAAACCTTGGGGAACCACAAGTGGATCTGATCTGGAGAGAGCCAAAGCTAGAACATGACTATCTACAGCAGACCCTTCCCAACCAACAAGGACATATTGAAATTATTAATCAAATGAGCATATACCCATAACATTTTGTGACAAGTTGCCTGCTCTGTTTTGAGGGGTAGTGTTAAGTTTAGAATTAGTATGTGGACAACCCCTGTGAGGCTCCGTAACATTATTTTTGATGTTGATGTTGATAACAGCTACTTTGGTTTCATCTTTTTAAGCAGAACTGATACTTTTGTTTTTGATAGAGGCAAAACTTTAAATTCCTGTGCTAACAGTCAAATCTGCTATAAGCTCAAGCTAGTGCCATTAACATGTTGTTAATGTGCTTGTAGTCCCTTGTTCCACTGGCCAACACCCTCTTGCTACTTTTTTCTATCAAAAACATTTTGTGACAAGTTGCCTTTTCTATCGTGATATTTGGCTTGGAGATGAACATCGACAGTGACTGGTATATGTGATCCATAAATTACTCCCACACAATCCTATAGTCAGCAAATGGATAATACAATGAAAATGTGGAAATAGGATTAAGACTCAATCAAACAAATGTGTATGGCAAGGAGATTTACCTTGAAGTATGGGCCGAACTGGTCCTTCCCACTAATTTCTATAGGAGTGTTCAGACCAGGGGGTAGAAGAGAATCTGCATGGAGTGCTAAGATAGCCGTCAACACCTTGTGGAAGTATTGGCTAACTGTCTCTCTTGAGTGCCCAAAGTTATGGGCAATCTTACGATTACGTAGATTGTGCCCAATGGTATGTAGGAACATTACAAGTTATTCTTCTAATTGTTAGAGTAATAGTCTATCGGGGTTACTAATTGTTAGAGTAATTGTTAGAGTGATCGTCGGAAAGCTGATTCTGTGTACTATTCAATGGCTGAGGTATTTCTTCCAGATTCTGCTCTGGGTTTTCACTCCTCCAAGTTTTGCAGTTTATGCCCTCTGGTGGTGTGCTTGGTTCTACAAGTCCGGGGATCTCTTCCTCTGAGTTCATAGTTCACTCTTCTTTCTGACCTCTGAGCTTGCATGCTCTTTCTGATGTATCTTTGTTCTGTAAATGCACTGAGATAAAGTGCCTTCTTCTGCTTTTTTGGGATCTTGCACACCTGGTTTGGTTTTTGTACCCGCACTGTGTTATAAAGTGCCATGGGGGGATTCTGATACATTTGCCACTATAGGCGCATCCACTTTTGTCAAGTGAGCGTACCTTCCATGACATTAGCCCATGTAGTCTGTGTCGATGACACCGCCCTTTATCCTGTGTTTGTACTTCTGTTGCACTATTGGTGTTCCTGGTTCTTCTTCTGCAGTTGTTTCTGGTACTGCATTTCAGTGTTCCTGTCACCTCTCCCAGTTCAGCATTATGGGGGGGTTCACCTGTTGGTTCTATTG
>MU226855.1:1624122-1652299 GCA_018584345.1 Thuja plicata | reverse complement strand
GTATTTCGTAAGGAGATAGTTTTGTAAATCATTATTGTTGAATATAGAAATCATTTCTGTCAACATGATTTTCCTGTCTCTGGCCTATCGGCCGCCATAGCTTTCTGGATCCTTCTCTCTTCTGTCTATTTCTTCTTCTTTGTAACTGTCTTGCATGCAAGTGTTCTTGGGTAGATTGATGTTCATCAATCCTAACACTAATATGATATTTTCCGTATCTATGATGCTTCCTTTTTTCCTTAGATGTTTTTCTAGCTCAAAGAAGGCTCATCTAGTCATGCGTATTTGGTCATGAAAATCTGTGTTGTTGGAATGGATGATACGCTTATAAAAAGGAAATTCATCCCTTATGCATTTACGCATTTGTCTTTTGTCTTCATATGCAAATGCTACCATGGCTGCCGCAAGTGCTGCAAACATGCATGCAAGAGAGATAATGACCCTCTTCTTCCTAAGAGTGAGACCTTGAAGGTGTGACTATTTGGTAAGATCCATTACCTAAAAGGCAATAAAACTTATTACTTGCATTTAATTAAACACAATGACAACTACAACCAAACAAAAAATTAAGCACAATTAAAACTAGAGCATAAGAGCAGAGTAGTAACATGCGGCTTGTTGAACAGTAATTTATGGTTGCAAAGTTTCAATATTTGCTATTTGTCTGAAGAAGAGAATGGACAAAGTAGGGAAGCAATGACTGCAATGTTTGTAGAAAACCGATTTGTTAAAATGCATGCCAAGTAGGGAAGCAATAAATTCCTAGACTTATTTCTCAATGAATTTATTATTCAGAATATGTTAGGATTTTCACGAAATAGAAAAAATGATCTTCTTGACATTTGTGACCCTTAAATTATTTGGGGCTCATTATAGACCTTCTTAATTCTTGGTTTAACCATCTAAAATATTTGGAATTATGTTATTGTAGGACATGCAATGTCTAGAGTTGAACTCTCAAAGGAATGCCATTTTGTTAACTTTTTAGAAGCAGAAACGCTAACAAGACTTAATATGTGGACTACCAGGAAGCTAATTTGTTTTGGTGTGCTGTGTTCCACCTAGTTCTCAGTATTTGTAGTAATTACTAATTTCAGATGGGTAGTTGAATGATCTATCATTGTGTTGTAATTAGGTTCACGAAATAGTACAAATTATGTGGGATAAGAAGGAGATTGCAAAAGCCCAAACAGAACTCGCAAAGCTTCACCTTGCATGAAAAGAGTCATCCGGCAATTTGCATGGTTCTGAAGACTAATCTCTTGCATCTAGTTCTCTATTAGAGGTTAAATAGGACCATACATTTCAACCTTAGAATGTTCAGGCACAACATCGATCATCACGTCCTACCTTGCCTACATTACCTACACCTTAGCAACCAAGTCTGTCCCACTCATTTCCCGTGCCAACTCCTGAACAATGTCAACCTTCTTTATCACAATAACAACCTTCCCAAGGAAGTATGATGCAGCAATCTCTAGTTACACCATTCCCTCAATAGGTACAATTGCAACAACAACCTAATGTAATGGTAATGCAACCATACCCACCACAAAAGCCACAACAACAGGGTCAAATCTAATAGGTACCTCAAGGACCACAGATTGCTCAATTGCCACACACTCCACCGCCAGTACAACAAACTCAAAATCTGCAATATACTAATCAACCACCTCATATTCAGAATATATCAAATCAAAGTTCACAACCACATGTTCAACGAACACATGCTCCACAAATGGTACAACTCCAAACTCAAGCACAGCTGCAAGTGCAACCATAGATGTAGGTTCAACCTCTTTCTCAAAAGACACATTTGTCATAGCAGGCTCAATGCGACCTAATATATATCCCGGCCGAACACAAGGAGCTTCTCCTGAAGCATTCTCCTATGCCTCAAAAAATGTAAACCAGCAGACACAGCCACCTTACCAGTTGGTTCTCCTGACGCTTCAACTTATAATTATGGAAGCTCTGCCCATTTCAGCTAGCAATCTTCTCAAGGGCAGCTTACCATGTAGTTACCACGTGCTCAACTTAATCAAGGTGTATCTCAAATCAGTGATGGCAGTAGTGCTAGTTCTGCTCTAGTGCCACTGCCAGCTGGGAATCCAATGCATGGATTTTCAGTGTATAATTTACCTCCTAGACCACCTTCTAGTCCATATGGTGTAGCATTCTTTGTGGGTCCACAACAGAATCCTTTTCCAGGAGCTTATACAAGATTTCCTTCTCCTCATCAATCTCAATAATATGCACAACCAAGTGCTAATGCAGTACCTAATATGAGTGGAGGTCATTTGCCACCTACTCGTGCTTTTGATGAACTGATTGAACAAGTGGCAGGTATGGGATTTTCAAGAGATCAAATTTGAAGTGTGATTCAGAAACTGACAAAGAGTGGGCAACCTGTAGACATGAATTCAGTGCTAGAGAGGTTGAACAATACAACAGGACCATCAAAAAGAGGCTGGTATAATTGATGAATGAGTAAAGCAACCTTATACATGTGCTTGTATCTGATCGTATGCTCTATTTTATATTTTAATGTTTAGATTTTGATTAGGGTGGCTTTTGAATTTTCAAAGCCTAATAAAATGTAAAATGTGTCATTGTTATTAGGATATTTTATAGTAATGTTATAGTCTGCACCTTTTGCAATAAAAGGTACTTGAAACTCAGAATCTTCACTTGTTGTTGGAGCCACGGAAAAGGCTCATCTGAGCTTAATTTGTTTGTTGTTGGCAGTTAATATAATGGAATTTGATGAAAGGATTGTTCCTAATTTTCAGTGTTCATTCGATTTATATTTTGATGCACCAATTCAAGTTTTTCTGAAACATGTATTTTTTGTGCTCTAAATCATATGGTACATTGCATTCTATAAAAAGAAGTTTCGGGAAAGGCAAATATCAACAAACATAATCATTGTTGAAATTTGTATTTTGTGATCTCTCGATTTCAATACTACCAAACCTACAATAAAAAGTTTTAGCCAAACAAGAACTAGTCACTGATAAGTGGCAAATTGGAACTTGATGTGTTCCAAGCACAAGTTTCCATTCAAGCTAAAAATAATGTTGAAGTGATATTAATAGCAATGTGTTGTGAAACATCAACATAGAGAAACTGCTGTCATAACAAAGATGTCTTAAGTTCAACAATAACAGAGATAAAATAAGTAACAATGGTCCCTTTTAACAAACTAGTGTTCAAAGCACAAAATGAATAATAGTGTTTGTTGTCCTTGATACGTAGATAAATCAAACAACATATGTATCAGCAATATAACCTCACAGTAGGTGACAGAAACTGGGTTTTTGTTCCTACGTTAGGAGGTTAAAATAAGTGTTTACAACAACACCTGCTATTCCTGTTTAATTTCTATCAAGTTATAGAATTGTTATAATAAAGCATAGGTATCTTGGGTATGAACATTTAAATGGGTTATAATGCGTGTTAAATAAAATTGGGGATACAAAACTGGGTCATGTGAATTTGAGCGAGTTTCGAGACAGAATAAACTAACAACCCAAACACCCAATTACTCAACAGCTAGTATGAACTGGATTGATACAAGACACTGGCTTCCCAAATATCGTCCAGGGATAGACTTAATAATAGAGTGTAAAAATAGATACAATCCCGACACAAAGAAAATAAAAACCCAGGATAATCTACCCACAGATCCATATAAAAAAGCCATTCTCAGGTTCTGGGCCGATTTCATATACAACAAGGTAAGGTTCTGAATAACTATACTCAATCTTCTTACTATTATGTACGGAGTTGTTTAACTAATCTACAGAAGTCTTAACCAACGAAATGCTTACATTTGTTGCTGCTGTCGAAGAGTTAGGTCACCTCCTTTGATGTTGTTGTTGAAGACTTCTGTCGCCTCAGCAGCTGCTGCTGCTGAAGACTTTTGTCGTTCGGCAAGAAGACCTACCAAAAACCCTAAAACCCTGTTCAAGTACATACCCGAGAGGTTTATAAATTTTGTTATAATTTTAATTTATGAATGCTTAAATTTAATTCGTTAATAGCTTATTCTAGAGTTCAAAATGAATTCTAGCCTCTTTTTTGAATTAACTAATGCAAGCATAAGCCCAAAAATGGGGATTAGTTTTCTAATTTGAGAATTCAGAAAATGCCCACAAAGAGTGAATTAATTTATTCTCGGATTAAATAATGCCGATTCCAGGTTAATATCCGGCACCAAACAGGCCCTAAATTCTGAATATTTAGTCACTCTCTGGGTATGTGCAGGATCATAGACAAGTTCACATAAAAATTTGAACATGTTATCAATATTATATCAAACATATGTAAGAAATAATATATAGAAAATTGAATTTAGTTTCTAAGATACTAGCCCTTTTTTGAAAAAAAATTATTCTATATGGTAAAAATTTCAAATTTCATTGTGGTAGTATGAAAATTTCAGGAAAAAGAACCACCTTAAACACAATCAATGATAATATATTTTTAAAAGATTATAGGTATAAGTAGTGACTCATGTACGGATGTGACGTATATTTTTTTGTAATATTTTTTCAAGTAGATAATTAATTATGATTTTTCTACTACAACTTTTTCAGAGTATACAAAATCTTGTGTCTAACCACTTTATCTTAGTCTAAACTTCATCAAATTGAAAACTTTTAAGTTTTTTATTATAGTAGGTAAATCATAGAATGTGACTCAAGTGTTTTATTTCAAAAATGTTATACCATTTGAAAGTTATAGTTATTTTTCAATTAGTTTATCAACTAGGACTTAAAAGATAAGAAGTAGGTGTATGTCTGACCACCTTAAACACAATCAAATGATAATATTTTTTTACAAGATTCTATATATAAGTAGTAGACTCATGTCCGGATGTGATGAATATTTTTGTGTAATTTTTTTTCAAGTAAAAAATTAATTATGATTTTTCTTCAAAAAATTTTCTAAAATATAAAAGCTCTCGTGTCTGACCACCTTAACTTAGTCTAAACTTCATCAAATTGATTTTTTTTTTCTATTTTTATTATGGTAGGTGAAGCATAGAATGTGACATATTTTGGATATTTAAAAAAATGTTATACCATTTGAAATTTATAGTTGTTTTTTAATTAGTCTACCAATCAGGACTTCTTTTCACATCGCCACTTTTTGGCATACCATGATCCTACAGATACCCCTCTATTTCTTTTAACGACGCCAATCATAGGAATGTCCTCTACAATATATTGATCAAATAAATTCATTCAAACACTTAAGCTATTCAGGATGTTCACAAGTTTTAAGACATCTATTATATATTAATATTCTACATATTATAGAGCACAACAATTTAGAAAAGGTAGTGGCAAAAGAAATATGTGTAGTGACTTTGATTGAAGACAGGGAAAAAAAACCACACAAGAGGTGGTAGGCCTAATGGGCAATAGGCGTATTAGTGTATGTTAAAATTCAATGTTGACGAGCTAACATGGAGAGCAAGGACTAAGAAATGAACAACGATATATAATACTGAGCAGTAGTGAAACATACAATTGTAAATACGATGTCAAGTATACACAACAATCCAGATTATGATAAAAATGATTTGTCTAAGATTAGAGGATGGCAGTTTCCTTAGTTATAAAACAGTGACTGTAAAGGTTATGATGGAGAACATGAGGTCATGGGGCTCCCATCGACATGGTAAATATCATGGTTACAAATGCTACCAGTCAGATAATGACTGGGCAACAGATGATGGAAGTAGGGAGCTGAGCATATGAGGGTTGATGCTGGAAACATAGAATTGGTTTGCCAATTTAGAAGATCACACAATTTACGTACTGAAATTGGGTTCTGGATTATCAAATAGTACTCTTTTCTTGGTCTTACATATAATAGATGAACAAAAGCGCAGAGACTGGCAGGGTTGATGCTAGGAGAGAATGGAGATTATTAATACCAAAAACAACAGCAAGGTCAATGATGTAGAATATCCCAAACAACAAATATTGACAGATTTAGAGCATGGAAAGACTATTAAAGTAAGGCCATTTGCAGTGGTAAAAAAAGTTAATATTTGTCTAAACTTCCTTCCTTTTCACATAGTTTTCGCTGCACATGAGATAGAGAGAGTAGCAACACTGGAAATAAGTAGTCAATCATCCCCACCTTCTGTCGCATCTATTAGAGTCCCATCAGATAATTTCAAACACATATGTCTGTGACAACACTATATGGAGGGGTCTACAATACAAGCTGAGGATAATAAGATGAACTCCAACGATTCAATACACATCTCTACCAACCTAGAGCGGTATGAGACAAATCCATTGGGAGAAATTGGCATGGAAGATAATTATTTGGAAGATAATTATTTGTAAGAGTTGAACATAATGTAGTTTATATATATTTAGTTGTATTGACTAGATCGTAAACAAAAAAAAAAACAAGAATGACTCTTGAAATAATGGGAATCCCAAATATATACAAACCCCAATGAATGTAAGAATCTACAAATCGGTGCATGTTCCAAAACTCTCAACATGAGCTCTCATTCACAGATTACTAATGCAGGTTCAATATGGTTAAGACACATGATAACAAGATGCAGAAACATGCAGATTGGGCATGGAAAGGAACTAGGAAAAGACACCCAGCCAAAGGAAACAAAATCAAACCTAATAAAAATGAAACACGATGCACAAACGCTGATGATCTCACTTGCTAAGCCGATTATATCGTTAATAAGTTTTGCAGATTCAAAGTTCGTAATTTGTCTAATAAAGAAAGAAAGGATGCTTGTGGATTTCTTACCTAATATGCTCTCCAACGTGTTTATTCACCATTTTTTTTCTCAAAATGCAAGGTAACATCTTCCTTTCTCTAGCTCATGCATACTTCAAAAACACCTCTCGGAATGGAATCCGATCCTCCTTCGTTTGCTGCATCTATTAGCCCAATGTTTTCGTGGTTTTCACCCTTCGCTGCCTAACTGATAATGCCATTGTATTACCGATTTTCTTTTTATTATTTCACAGCCAGTTCCCTCCAAATTACGTTTCAGAACCAGATGCCTCCTAGAACCAACACCTGTCCCCTCAAAATAGAGAAAGAAGTCCATTAAATGCCCACTCACCGAAAATTCCAAAGGGAAAAACTGACACAGAACAATTACTAATATTTGTCCTTTAAATTCGCTGTCCCTTTTGTAACTGTTTCTTATTTTGTCTTATAGGTATGCAGGCTATTTAATTAAATTTGTAAAAATTTTACTTAAAATTATTGCAATTAAATTAAGAAATTAGGAAGTAAAAATAAATTAAATGTATTAAAGAAGTCCATAATTATGTGGGTTGTGACGAGAACCATCATCTATTCTGTCAAGAAGCGAATTCCAAAACCTTATATGCAGATCCAAAGAGCCACCACCCCGCTCGCCCACCATGCCCCCCCCCCCCCCCCCCCCCCCCCCAACATAATAACAAGTCCCCTCAAATCCTTTTCCCCCCCTGGTTTGTAAACAATGATGTTGAAACATAATTGTTTTTCCCCCTCCATAACCGTTTCCTATCGTATCTTATCCGTATGCTGTCTTTAATTGAATTTTGAAATCCATTTAAATAAAAAATTTATTCAATAATAAATTTGGGCTTTGACAATTTATCAGATTAAAGAGATTGAATCTGCCTTCAAAGAAAAAGTGAAAGAGAAAGAAGAGGTTGAAAAAAATCTAGAGTCAATGGCAGAGAAGGTAAATCAAATCTCATGTCAAAGAAAAGAAGTCATTCTCGAGTTTGGGAGATGGTAGAACAAAACCACCGCATTTTGCAGGAGAAAGAAGCTCAAATTAAACTTCTTCAAGATTGCTTGCATTCGAGGCCCTCCTCCTTGCCTCCTCCTCACCTTCTCATAATCTTGAATTCAGCGAGGACAACTTTGACAAAATCAAAGAAGTGACATCTAACTTCTCCGAGCATTTCAAACTTGGGGAAGGAGGGTATGGCATCATTTACAAAGGTGAAATAAGGCAATCAACTGTTGCAATCAGCTCTGATATCATGTAAAGAATATAGAATCACTCTATATTCTAGAAACTCATATAGAGATGCTCTATTTCAGCAATAAATAAATTCAAAAACTCCCAAAATAGGGTAGAGTATAAACACAAACAAAAATGGAGATATGCAAGCTTCTTCTTGCTTCTATTAATCTAGAAATAACTTCTACAATAACCAAAATAAACTTGCAGCTATTAGGGTTGCATACAAAATATCTTGAAGCAATCACTGCTTAACAAGATAATCAATTACAACTATTGTTGCCATAAACAAGTCTCTGATAAAATAGAGTACTTACAAAAATAAACTAATTTGTTGTTGTATACAAAATAAAATACTTCGTACATGTCTATGAAAGAATAAAGACATTCTTTGATTTATAGAAAAATTGTTGTCCAAAGAAAAAATCAGAAGTCCAAAGAAGAAATCAGATTTCTTCAAAATCTAATTTGAACTTATCTCAAAAAGTCCACACAAAATATGATATTCTTTGAGAAATAAAACAAAGAAGATTTAAAAGTCAACAAAAGTGGCTTGAGACAATCAAATTTTATTTTGAAAATCCAACACTTTCCCATTGTCTTGAGCCGACAAAACGCGATCATGCTTGATCCAAGATGACCACGCCTAGATTTCTCCTTAGGCGTTGAAAACTTGCAATACCCAATGGCTTGGTGAAAATGTCTGCTAGTTGTTTCTCTGACATGCAAAAATCCTTTTTTATTTCACCATTCTCAACTAATTCTCTAATAAAATGATATATGATTTCAATGTACTTGCTTCTTCCATGAAACACATGATTTTTTGACAAAGCTATTGAGGAAATATTGTCACAATATATTCTGGTTCCATCCTCTTGTTCTTCCTTCAAATCTATCAAGATCTTTCTTAGCCAAATAGCTTGACATACTATTGCATTTGCTGCTATATATTCAACCTCTATTGTAGATTGAAAAAATATGGGTTGCTTCTTAAAATCCCATGAGATTACACCTCAACCCATCTGAAATACATATTTGGAAGTGCTCTTCCTATAATCCAAAGTCCCTGCCCAATCACTTTCTGTGTAACCACTCAATCCAGAATCATTTGCTGCAATATACAAAATACCATATCCCTTGGTGCCATTCACATACCTTAGGATTCTCTTTTGTGCTTCCCAATGGGAGTCCTTTGGAGTTTCCATAAATCTAGAAATCAAACTTACTGCATGCATAATATCCATCCTAGTAGCTGTTAAATACATCAAACTTCCAACCAAGTTTTTAAATAAAGTTGGATTCACATTGCTGCTGTAATAATTCTTACTTAATTTTAAACCTACCGTAGTTGGTGTTGGGGCAGTGTTGTGTTGGAATAGTACCAAGGGATAAATGAGAGGGGGGAGTGAATCAGTTATCCGCAAGTTTAATTCTTTTCTCCACTTAATTATAGAATATCATTAAGCACATACACATTTAAAATAACATAAAATAGAACACCACAATTTTGGCTATGGCGAAACCAAACTAGGTAAAAACCCCGGTGAGAACTAGCACCCACAAAGAACTGTACTTGAGTATAATAATCCCTATCAGAAGATCTTACAACCCTGTTAAGATTTTATCTTTACAATGCAATAAGTACAGTGACTTGGTTAAGGGTCGGACCCTATTAGGATTCTTTTACAAATAACCCTGTTAGGGGTGAGGACTCACTATCCAAAATCTCACTGCTAATATGATGAAGGCTGCAACCTTCAGTAAAATAGATATACACTATATCTGACAATGAACTATTTGAGTAGACCTTCTGTCTTGATCAGTTCCAATGAATTGTATATACTCTCTACTTCTTCACATAGATCTATAATTGATGAATGAAATGGCTTTACTATCCCAAAATAATCAGCATTATGTTCTGTCCTTTTTTTGTCTCTTCTCATTCACACTTGGTGATATTCAAATGAACTACTATAGGTATCTTCTCCAAAAGATATAATCTTTGTCGGCTTTAAGAATCCCTTCAATGCTTCTTTTGTTAGCCAAACCAAGCACACAACATAATTAGAACCGTGCAACTTAAAATGAATAGATGCATCGCTTCGCAAATTCATCTCCACCAAAATTACTCAAACGTCATGCTTCGGTTGAAACATGATTAGCGCCTTTGGTTAATTATCTTTGACTCATAACTAAACATGAATCTGAACACACATATCCCATAGATAGGTGCAACTAAAGAATCAATGAGATTACTGTCGACTTTCTGAAAAATAGTCCTCTGAAATGGTGGCTAGCAAATAGAGTAACATAACTCAACTGTTACTAAACATTTGAATCTGTATGTATGAACAAGGTATCATAACTATGTCTGAAACATAAAAACAACCATGCAAGGCTTAAGTGCATCCATACTAAAAAGTGAATACAGTACACTGCTATAAATTATATATTGTCATCAATGAAAAACATACAATCAAGTATTTGCATAAAGGAAAATCTCCAACAATCTCCCCCTTTGACATTGATGGCAACATATGATTAAAAACACCATAAATCAAAAAATGTCTTCTTTCTTTTTACAATCTTCTCAATATCCTCATCAAAGGTTCCTCTTCACTGCTGCATCTCCTTTAACTGTGTTTTTATTTTCATTACTATATACTTCCCCAGAGTATATGCTCCCTCTTACGATATAATCCCCCTTTGACATCAATGGCAAAGGATGCCAAATATAATTAAGCACAGGTACTACTCTAGAAGTAGAGTAGTCAACCACTTATTAGTTGCTAAGGACTGATGTGTTTTATGTGAGTTCTAATCAGACTCAGGAAAGGGAATTACTCCCAGCTTCTTCTTGAGATACTCAAAAGTATCTTTTGATAAGGGTTTTGTGAATATGTCTGCCAACTAATCTTTGGTGCTCACATAATCCAACTTCACTTCTTTGTCTGCAACTTTTTCTCTTATAAAATGATATTTAATTTCTATATGTTTTGTCTTTGTGTGCATCACAGGGTTCTTTGACATGTTAATGGTGTTGGTGTTGTCACAATGGATGATAATGGGATAATCAATCTAAATTCCAAAGTCTTTAATCATCAGTTTGATCCAAACTATTTTTGAACAATTCAATGTGGCTGCTACATACTCAACTTCTGCTATTGAATGAGAAATGTAGTTCTGCTTCTTGCTTGTCCAAGTAACCAACCTATCTCCAAGAAATATTTCTCCTCCTAAGGAACTCTTTCTGTCATCAACGCAACCTGCCCAATCTGCATCTGTGTATACATGAAGTTCTACATTTTTTGAATTAGGATACCATAAACCATAGTCTATATTTCCCTTTAGATATCTGAATATTCTTTTTATTACCATTAGGTGATTCTGTTTAGGTTCATCTGCAAATCTCCCAACAATGCCAACTACATTAGATATATCTGGCCTTGATTGAGTGAGATATATGAGTTTTCCAATCATGGATTTGTAGAGTGTTTTTTTAACTGCTGTGGAGTCATCATTTTTAGAAATCTTTCCTCCTATTATCATAGGAGTGCTTACTAGCTTGCAATCTTCCATTTTGAATGTCTTCAATATCACCTTCACATATTTAGACTGATTTATTAATATACCTATGTCTGTATGTTTTATGTTTAATCCAAAAAACTATTTTATTGGACCAATCATGCTCATTTCAAATTCACTTTGCATTTCTTTGGCAAATTCTACACTAAGCTTGTCATTACCTCCAAAGATAATGTCATCAACAAATATAACAACAAGTAATAATCATTCAGGTGTCTCTCTGATGAATAAGTTGCAATCTGCTGCTCCTTTTTTTAATCCAATCTTTGTTAAGTAGCCATCAAGTTCCTCATACCATGCTCTTGGGGCCTGTTTAATTCCATAGAGGGATTTCTTTAGTCTGCATACCATGTATGGTTTGTCTATAAGTTTGAATCCATTAGGTTGTTCTATGTGGACTTCTTCCTTAAAGTCACCATTTAGGAAATCTGATTTGACATCCATTTGAAATACTTTGAAGTTCTTGAATGTTGCATAAGCTAAAAACAACTTTATGGATTCTAGTCTGTTCGCAGGGGAAAATGTATCAGAGTAGTCAATTCCTTCTCTTTGCACATATCCTTTACATACCAATATTTCTTTATTTCTTATCACTGTACCATCTTCATTCATTTTTTTTCTAAATATCCACTTTGTTCCAATCACATTCTTGTCGCAAGGTCTAGGGACCAATTCCCATGTGTCATTCTTAATTATTTGATCTAATTCTTCTTGCATTACATTTTGCCAATCTGAACCATTGCACACATCTTCAACACTTAAGGGTTCAATTTGTAAAAGTAAACATACCTCTTCATCAATTGTTAAACCTTTTTCTCTTGATCTTGTCAAAACTTTTATGCTCTGATCTCCAATGATATCTTCTTTTGACTGGTATCTAGATGTGTACTTTGAGACTTTAGGTGTGACACTCTCATCTGTGATCTTTGATTCTTCTTGACTTGGTTCAGGCTTATTGCATGATACATCAATACAGTTAAACATTTCTTCTATAAATGTTTCTTTATTTATAGGTCTAGATTCATCTTCAATCATAGGTGAATATTCATAATATCTTTCTTGAATCATGAACTTCTCATCAATCTTCACATGTGCACTTTCGATGATTTGATTCAACCTTAAATTAGAACATCTATAAGCTTTTCTCTTAGTAGAGTAACTAAGAAAAATACCTTTATCACTTCTAGCATCAAATTTACCAACACCATCATCTCTCTTGATGTAGCACTTTGTTCCAAAAGTTCTAAAGTATATTACTGTAGGTACATTACCAAACCAAAGTTCATAAGGTGTTTTTTCTGTGCTTGGTCTTAGTTGAATTCTATTGATAGTATAGACTATTGTATTGATTTCATCTCTCCAATAGGTGTGCACAAGTTTCCCTTCAATCATGATAGTGCACGTTGTGTTAAGTATTATCTTGTTTCTCCTTTCTACAATTCCATTTTGTTGAGGGTTTCTTGGTGCACTTAGTTGTCTTTTGATCCCATGTTCTTCACAGTAGTCAAGAAACTTATAAGAGGTGAATTCTCCTCCTCTATCAAATCTCAAACATTTTATCTTTAATCCAGATTCATTTTCAACTTTAGCTTTGAATATTTTGAACTTCTCAAAAGCTTTGGATTTGTCTTTCAAGAATGCAACACACATCATCCTGGAGAAATCATCAACAAACAAAATGAAATACCTTTCACCATATTATGATCTTGTTTTAGTAGGTCCACATAAGTCTGTATGTATTAGATCTAATTTGTTCTCTTTAGAGTTCTGTTTTCTTCTGAATGAGGTCCTCACATGCTTTCCCATCACACATGCCCTGCACATAGTATCAACTGGTCTTGCAATGGAAGGTCTCTTATTGCCTTTACATTACTTATCTTCACTATGTTGTCAAAATTGATATGACAAAGTCTTTTGTGCCAAAGCCAACTATCATCCACTTTTGCAACAAAACAACGTACTTCAGAGTTAAGGTGAAAAACATTACCTTTGGTCTTTGAGCCTGATGCAATCATGTCTCCTTCTTTGTTGTTAATAATGCATCTTTTTTTTTTGAATTCCAACTAATATCCTTTATCTAGCAATTGTCCAACACTTAGTAAGTTATGATACAAACCATCAAAATATAGAACATCATCTATTTTGTTCTTTCCATCTAAGGTGAGAGATCCTCTGCCTATGATAGGTTTGGGAGTGTTATCTCAAAATCTAACCATGCCACCTTTGTACTTGACTAGATTTACAAATATATCTTTGTCACCTATCATGTGATGTGAACACCCGCTGTCTATGATCTAGTCTGTTCTAATGTCTTCTTGTGAAACTAAAGCCAATTCTTGTGCTTTCTTTTCATCTTCAATTTCTATTTCATCAATCATCTTTGATTGCAATGAATCTAATTTATTTTTCTCCTGAATCATCATCAGTCACACCATCTTCAGCATGATAACATTCCTTAGTATATTTGGGTTTGTAATTTGATCTGTACTTCTTGACTCTTGTAGGACACTTGGATGCAAAGTGGCCAACTTTGTTGCATGAAAAACATTTGAATGGTAGTTGTCCTTCATATTTTCCTTTTTCTTTCCTTTCTTTCTTAGAAATCATAGCAATGATTTCTTCTAGGTTTGTATTAACTTCTTCTTTCTCAATATTTCTTGAGATACTCAAGGATTTCTTACCATGGACTGACGCTTGGAAAGTTGTTTCCATTTTACGTTATGTCTTCAATCTTGATATCTCAATTGTAGCTATTTTTTTTATCAAGGTTTCTCTTTTGAAGTCCTTTGAGAATTTCATTCTTTCATCCAAGATGTTTATTTTTCTTTCATAATCTGTTGTTAATGTAGTCATCATTTTATCCATTATATCTTCCTCTAATATTTCTCCACCATTGTTCCTGATTCCTGAGACTACTTCATTAATCCTCTGATTGTAAGCTCTGATGTTTTCTTCAGGTAGCATCTCTAAATTGTTGTATCTTTTCTTCCATGTCTTTCTACGCACATTCTTGGCTTGGATGCCTCCTTCAAACATGTCTTCTAAGTATTTCTAGATTGAATATGCTTTTTTTGTCTTCTTGATCTTTGAAAATTCACTATAAGATAGGGCATTGATTAGGGCTTCTTTGGAAATTGCATTTTGAGTGAATAATTCCTTTTGTTTATTAGTAGAGTCTTCTTCTGCAAGGTCTTTCAAGGTAGGAACATCAATTTCTTAAGTAGCAACCTCATAGATCTCAAAACCAACGCACTGAAGATGTGTTATCATTTTGTTCTTCCAGTCAAGATAGTTCTCTCCATAAAACTTATGACTCTCTTTCCTGAAGCACGCCATTTGATCTACTTTAAGCTATTAGGCTTTCTCTCCAAGGCACTTAGCTTTGATACCAATTGTTGGAATATTCCCAAAGGATAACTGAGATGGGGGGTGAATCAGTTATCCTCAAGTTTAATTATTTTCTCCAATTAATTACAGAATATCATTAAGTACATACACATTTAAAATAACACAAAATAGAACACCGCAATTTTGGTTATGGGGAAACCAAACTGGGTAAAAACCCAGTGGAAATCAGCACCCACAAAGAACTATACATGAGTATAATAATCCCTATTAGAAGATCTTACAACCCTGTTAAGAGTTTATATTTACAATGCAATAAGTATAGTGACCTGGTTAAGGGTTAGACCCTGTTAGGAGTCTTTTACAAATAACCCTCTTAGGGGTGAGGACTCACTATCCAAAAGCTCACTACTAATATGATGAAGGCTGCAACCTTTAGTAAATCAGATATACACTATATCTGATAATGAATTTTTTGAGTAGACCTGCTGTCTTGATCAGTTCCAATGAATTGTATATACTCTCTACTTCTTCACATAGATCTTTAATTGATGAATGAAATGGATTTACTGTCCCAAAACAATCAGCATTCTATTCTGTCCTTTTTTCTGTCTCTTCTCATTCACACTTGGTGATCTTCAAATGAACTACTATAAGTATCTTCTCCAAAAGATATCATCTTTGTCAGCTTTAGGAATCCCTTCAATGCTTCTTTTTTTGGCTAAACCAAGCATGCAACATAATTAGAACCGCACAACTTAAAATAAATAGACACATTGCTTCATAGAGTTGGCTCCACCAAAATTACTCAAACGTCATGCTTCGGTTGAAACGCGATTAGCACCTTTGGTTAATTGTTTTTGACTCATAACTAAACATGAATCTGAACATGCATATCCCATAGATAGGCGCAACTAAAGAATCAATAAGATTACTGTCGGCTTTCTAAAAAATAGCCCTCTGAAACTGTGGCTGGCAAACAGAGTAACATAACTCAATTGTTACTGAACATTTGAAACTGCGTGTATGAACAAGGTATCATAACTATGTCTGAAACATAAAAACAACCATGCAAGGCTTAAATTCATCCATGCTAAAAAGTGAATACAATACACTATTGTATATTATATGTTGTCATCAATGACAAACATATAATCAACTATTTGCATAAAGGAAAATCTCCAATAGGTTGCTACTTTGCATTCTAAATCTCTCCAAGATCTGATATATTTCTTGAGATATAAAAATGACATCATGCATTTGTTTTAATTCTATGCCTAGAAAATATCTCAAGAGACCTAAGTCTGACATTTCAAACTCTCTTTTCATGGCCTCTTTCAAATCAGCAATGAGAAAATCATTATCCCCAGTAATGATTAAATCATCAACATACAAGACAACAATTAAAATATTACCATTTACTACCTTTATGTAAAGAGTGGGCTCACCATCACTTTTACAAAAGTCATTTCTCATTAAATATGAGTCAATTCTGCTATACCATGCCTGTGGAGCTTGCTTAAGCCCATAAAGACCCTTCTTAAGCCTATACACTTTACCTTCATGACCCAAAACTTCATAAATAGGTATCTGCTCCACATAAACCTCTTCTTTTAATACTTCATTCAAGAAGGTCGATTTCTCATCCATTTGATATAGCTTCTATTTATTTTGGGCTGCAATTTCTATGACAACATGCCTAGTTTCCATTCTTGCAACTGGCGCATAGGTTTTATCATAATCTCTACCAAACTATTGTTTATACCCCTTGACCACCAATCGAGCCTTATGCCTATTTATTTTTCCTTCAGCATTGCTCTTGGTCTTGTAAACCCATTTAACTCCAATAAATTTTTTGTTAAGAGGTAAATTAGAGAGGTCCCAAGTTTCATTTATTTTAATTGCATCTATTTCCTCATCCATGGCCTTACACCATTTTTCTTTTTTTTCAGCATCCTCAAAATAAATTGGATCACTATAAGAAAATAATGCAAAATTGATGTTTTCATTAAATCCAGTTTCATACCTTTCATCTTGGTAAATCTCCCTTAGACTCTTGGTCTTTCTTGGCACTAGGGAGGTGAGAGCGGGATTACAACTCTCAATATTGCCGCTACTGGTCTCTATTGGGCCAATTTGCAGCCATTTGGAGCCTTCTATATCTTCTATTATATCATATTGTTGTTCATTAAACTCATCATATTTAGCAATAATAGGAACTTTACTTGAAATGCTTGAAGACATGTCCACTGAGCCATCCCATGACTCATTCTCAATGAACTCCACGTATCTTGAAATGATGATCTTTTTTCTAACTGGGTTATACAATCTATATGTCTTTGAATCAAGACTATATCTCATGAAGATACACTTCACACCCTTTTCATCCAAATTTTGCCTTTGCTCCTTTGGCACATGTGCATATGCTACACACCCAAATACTCTCAAGTGTTCAACCGTCCATCTATGATTTTCCCATGCTTCCAATAGAATCTTGTCACATACTGCCTTTGTAGGACTTCTATTTCTCAAATAAATAGTTGTTGCTACATCTTCTCCCCAATAATCAATTGGGATTCCTTTTTCTTTCATCATACTTCTTTCCATCTCAACGATGGTCCTATTCTTTCTTCAAGGCACTCCATTTTTCTCCAAAGTATAACTTCCTGTTAGCTCCTTTTTATGCCATTCTGCTTGCAAAATTTCACAAAAATATTGGAGGTATATTCCCCCCCTCTGTCTGACCTTAGGACTTTAACATAATGTCCACTTTATTTTTCAGCCCGGGCTTTAAATTCTAAAAACTTATAAAAAGCTTCAGATTTATTTTGCATAAAATACACATATGTTGTACGACTGAAATCATCTATAAAGGACATAAAATAAGTACTCCTCCAATTGAAGTGATTTGTATAGGGCCAACTAAATAAGTATTCACCAGCTCTAATGGTGTTCTTTCCCTTCTAGAGTTACCAGAATTAAAGGGCAGTCTACATGTTGCTTACCCAAAATGAAAGCCTCACACTTGCTAATGAACTCTTTAATACATGGAAAATCATCTACCGTTCTTTTCTTGAGCAATAAACTTAAACCAGCATAGCAAAGATGTCCATACCTTAAATGCCATATCTTGGAGGGGTCTTCAATCATGCTCTTGAAGGCTGATTATTGTTGTACTACTGTACATGCTTGCTTGGGAGATGCAACTGCTAAAATTGAAGAGAAACACATTTCTACCTTCAATGGAAACATTCAATTCTTTGTCATTTGGAATTCTACAATAATTTTCTTACTCCCATCCTTCTCATAAATGACACATTGGTCATTCTCCATTAGCACTTTATATCTCACCTTCCTTGGAGTGGATCATAATAGATCCTTTGCCCATAACTAGATCAATTCCATTGTTCCCCATTCTAATTTTAGATTTAATATTTTTATCAATGAAAGAGAAGAGACTTTCATTACCACTCATGTGGTTACTACAACCGTTGTCCAAATACCAGACTTTGGGGTTGCCTTCTTGACCGATATTATACATGATGAAGGTTGTGGGATTATTTCCATCACCCACTTTCACATCAGCAACATTTGCTCTTTTCTTTAAGTGATCACCTTGCTTTTCCAGTATTCACTTGCATAATGCCCAAATTTATGGCAATAATAGCACTTAATATTTCTCTTATTCAAGCTATTTTCCTTCTTGCCTCCTCTAGAATTATTCTTAGAGCTGCTAGCTCTCTCATTTGTGGTTGAGAGCTTTCTCCTCCAGCATTTTGTTGTCTGGAGTTGCCACGACCTCTGCCCCTTGAGCCTCTTCTAAATTTTTTTCTTCCCCTCCCCCTACCTGTTGCATTGGATTGAGATCTGAAAGCTTTCTCTTGAGAAGAATTTTCTGATCTATTTATACGATGCTCATGGGTTTGGAAAGAAATCATTAAGTCATCAACAGTCAATGTTGAGAGATCCTTTGCCTCTTCAATGACAATAACTAGAGTATCAAATTTTGAGGGCAGACTTATCAAAACTTTTTCTACTATTCTTTTCTCTTCCATGGTTTCTCCATTGGTTCTCAACTGGTTTATCAAACCAAAGAGTCTTGAGTTAAAATCTGAAATAGACTCATGAGAAAAGTCTCAAATTATCTCCGAAGCATTTGGAGCTTCACCACACGAAATTTTTCAATCCCTTCAAAACTAGTATAAAGGATATCTCAATCTTTTTTGGAATAATTAGCTATCGCTATTCTGGGAAATATTTCCTCTATCAAGGAAGTTTCAATCAAGCTCAAGGCTTTTGTATCTTTCCTCCTTGAATCTTTGAACTGAGTTTTCTGATTGTTTGTGAGGGCAGCAAAGAGAGCTGGGTAAGTCACATCCACAAATCCTTTGACCACAAGCTCCCACAAATCATTTGCAACCATTATGGTGTTCATCTTCTTTTCCCAAACATCATAATTTTTTCCATTAAAGGATGGTCGTTGCTAGCATCTCTTTCCTACATCTCCATCCATGTCTCTTGTGCAAGAAAAATAATTACCCAGAAAAAAGCCCAAACTCACAAAGATTGAGGGCCAATGAACTCTAATACCATGTAAAGAATATAGAATCACTCTATATTATAGAAACTCACACAGAGATGCTCTATTTCAGTAATGAATAAATTTAGAAAACCCAAAAATAGGGCAGAGCATAAACACGAATAAAAATGGAGATATGCAAGCTTCTAATTGTTTCTATTAATCTGGAAATAACTTCTACAATAACCAAAATAAACTCACAGCTATTGGGGCTGAAAACAAAATATCTTTAAGAAATCACTACTTAACAATATAATCAATTATCTGTTTGAGATGGGAGAGGCTTCAAGCGGGAAAGGATTTTCAAATTTCAATGGGGTTCTAGCCAGGTGTGGCAGCCTAGTTGCGAGCACTAGTCCTAGTCCTAGGTTGGAGAATGCTACGTTGAACATGGTCAATAATTCAGTGTGTTCTCCAGTACCTATTTTGAATTTGGCCTTACAGTTGTAAGATTCAGTTCTATGTGGAAAGGAGAATCAGCCTCCCTGCTAGGCTATTACGGCATGTGCATTGCCTATGCTGAGTTCTGTCGAGATTCCTTCTAAGGCTTAGTCTCATCCTTCATGCCCACTGAGAGCCCAAGAGAATATATCAAAGATCGGGCCCAACCCGGATTTGGAGAAAGAGAGCACCAAGGACCTACTAGTGGGTTCCCTTTTCATGACAAGAAACAAGGTTGTTGAGGTCAACACCTATTCAACCAAAAAATGGTCAGAAATATTGGGTGCTAAACAAGCGGGAAAACATTCTCCTATAGTTTGAACTTTGAAGGCAGGGTTTGTGGATGGTGATGCAGCTATTTTTGTTCCCTACTCTCTTTTGGACCACTCAGTTTCTTCAATGGAGTTTACTCTAGTTGGTAACTTCCCATGTCATTGACCCAACATTGAACTAGTTAGATCTTTTGTTAGGAAAAGATGGGCTTTGAAGGGTCAGGTGGACATAGTTGCTTTACCTAAGGGGTATTTATCCTTCACTTTTTTTAACAAATAAGATCAGGACTTTGTCCTGTGTGGAGGACCTTGGATGTTTGGAAAAAAAATAGTGGCCTTCCATAAGTGGACTCCAAATTGGGATTATTCTAAAAATTTCTATAGTGCTACTCCAGTTTGGGTCAGGCTTCTAGGTTTTCCCCTCGAGTACAGGAATGAGGAAGTCTTTAAGGGCTTAGCTTCTTCTTTTGGTGGGGAGCTTCTCTCAATCAATTCGATGACAAATGCCAAGCCCCACCTAGTTTTTGTAAGAATCTGTGTCAATATTTGTTAGTTTGATAATCTTCCTTCAATTATCAAAATCAACTCCAAACTAGGTATCTGAAAGTAAGAAGTGGAATTTGAATCCCTTCCCTTTGCCTATTTTTTCTCACAAAATGGGTCAATGGGCAAAGAATTGTCTGAAAAAATAAAAAAGGACCCCAATGTAGTGGTCTTTGAGTCTAATCCTCCTAAGGAACACAAACTAATCTAGAAGGAGAAGAGGACACTGGTTTTAACCAAAGGAGAGTGTCAACAAAGTTGAACTGGAAGGATGCCTTGGTGACACGGTTGAATCAAATGGAATTCAAAACTTGGAAGAGAGAGAAATAGTGGAATCAATTACACATATCTCTAATTTGTTGATGAAAGAAGTGCCGGTAGAGGTAGTTATTCCTATCGAGGCTGAAGACCAGTCACAGTTCAAAGTTGAGTGATCCTACCTCACTATTCAGTCAGATAGTGAGGCAATGGGGGAGGATTCCCCCTCCTGTGACCTAGAAAAGTCAGAGGAGGAGGATTCTTCATCTTCTCTAGATACTCTATCTGGCAGTGATGATGAAGAAACTTTTGTCAGTCCCGATTCTCTGGATCTCAATGGGGATATATGGACTACTCAAATGGGGAAGAAATAAAAGAAACAATAGAGAATACTCTCTACTCCTAGCTCTAAGGGAGTGATGACTCGGAGTAGGGCTGATGAAGGTTCTAAGGTTCAAAGTGTGAAGGCGAATGTTGGATCCCAAAAGAGAACACTAGGTAGAACCTCAAAGAAAGAAATTAGAGAAAGAGAAAGTAAAAAGGATATAGCGGATGGAAAGCAATTGACCATCTGGAATTTCTACACTCTGACTAAGAAATGAAAGTTATTTCATGGAACATTAGGGGGCTCAATGCAACCCATAAGCAGGATACTTTGAGAAACCTGGTAAGAGATAATAAACATGATATCATGCTGCTTTAGAAAACTAAAATGATTAAAGATGAGGTTGAAAATATTAGAATCTTCAAAAATCATGGGGTTGTTGGTTCCATCTCTATTGGAGCCTTGGGTGGTATTGCTGTTTTTTTGTACCAAAATAATATTAGAGGTGTTCTTAATAATCATTTTAATTGTTTAAGAATTAAGTTTACCCATATCAAGTCAGATTTTGAATGGGTGACAACTAATATCTATGCTTCCAATTCCAAATCTGGTAGAGCTAAATATTGGAAAATGGTTCAAAATCAAAGGTTTTCTTTCAGTGAATCTCCCTAGCTGGTTATGGGAGATTTCAACTATCCTCTGAAAGACAATGAGAAGTTTGGAGGGGTCGGTAGCTTGAGTCAATTGGAGGGTAGAGTTGAGCTCATGGATTTTGTCAATCATCAAGCTCTTGTTGATATTGATCTGCAAGGTATAAATTATACCCGGTCTAATAGAAGAGTGGGGGAGGACCTTATTTAGGTTTGTCTCGATCATGCCTGGATTTTTGGAAATTGGCTTAATAAATTTTACTACTTGTTGTCTTCAATCACAAAGGTTGGGTTTGATCATTTTCCCCTCTCCTTTATCACTGATTCAATGAAGGTAAAGGGTAATTTCCCCTTTATATTTGAAAAAATGTGGATTGACCATCCGGAGTTAGAGCAGAGAATATTAAAGTGGTGGAGTGTGAATATTCATGGGACTACAATGATTTGGGTGTCTAAGAAACTCCAGCACATAAAACAAAATATTAAAACTTGGAGTAAGGAAGTGTTTGGGGACATCTTCAAAGTCAAGATTGATTTGCAAAAGGAACTTGATATCATTGAGGACTCAATCCAGCAGATAGGTATGTCTCAGGATCTTAAGGATAAAGAATCAACTCTTTTGGTCAAGAATCATAACATTATCTCTAAAGAGGAAGTGTATTGGAGACAAAGGTCTAGGTCATTGTGACTAAAGGTGGGAGATAAGAACACTAGGTTCTTCCATATGTCTACTTCCAAACATAGAACCTCTAACAAAATATCCAAACTCATGTTAGCCTATTGTTCGGTTAGCAATGATAAAGATATTTCTTTGGCTATGGTTGAATTTTTTTCCTCTCTTATGTCCAAAGATCAGTCTCTTTCCTTGGGTAATCAGGTTGTGCCCCTTGATTCTATCCCTTCCTTAGTGGATGTTTTTTCTAACAAGTTTTTGACTGCCATTCCTTCCTCAGAGGAAATTAAGAAAGTTGCTTTCTCTTTTGAGGGGGATAAGTCCCTGGGCCTAGATGGGTTTTGTGTGTTCTTCTTTCATAAATTCTGGCATATTGTGGGCAGGGATATCTGTAATGTTGTTAAATAATTCTTTGGGTCTAGAACTATGCTTAAGGAAATTAATGCTAACTTCATTGCCTTGATTCCTAAATCTAATGGTGCTGATTCTATTGACTCCTTTAGACTGATCAGCTTATGTAACTCGGTGTATAAAATTTTATCAAAGGTTCTCACTCTTAGGCTGTTGGCTATCCTTCCCCATATTAATTCTCCCCTGTAGAGTGGTTTTGTTCTTGGTAGGAAAATTATGGACTCCATTATGAAGGTTCATGAGGTCATTCACTCTACCCACACTTCCTCTAACTTTGGTTTCTTGTTGAAGCTTCATCTCTCGAAGGTGTATGACCGAGTGGACTGGAACTTTCTGATTAAGATCCTCCAATCTTTTGGATTCTTTGATAAACTGGTGCAACTTATTTCCCAGCTTATCAGCACTTCTATTACTATTTTTATTGTGAATGTATCATCTTCCTGCTTCTTCAAGCCCTCAAGGGGGCTCCATCAAGGGGACCCTGTGTCCCCTATTCTCTTTGCAATTCTAATGGAGGGTCTTGGTCATTTTTTTTAGCAATTGGCTCTCGAAGGTTCTCTTAAGGGCCTTTCTCCATCCTCTACCTCTAGGCCTTGCTCCCATGAGAAATTTGTTGATGATATGGTTATTATGAGGTCCTCTACTGTCTAGGAGGCCAGAAGGATCAAACAAGCTCTATCTATTTACTCTTTAGAACCAGGTCAAATTGTCAATTGGAATAAGAGCTCTCTTTATGTTATAAATACATTAGAGGAAAGAAAAAATAGGATAGCAAGAACTATTGGGTTTAAAAATGGGACCCTACCTTGGTCTCCCTTTAGACCTGAAACCTTCTCACTCCATTTGGGAAGGTATTATGGATAGATTTAACAGGAAGTTAGCGGATTGGAAGGGAGCTCTCCTAAGCCAAGTAGGAAAAATCCAACTTCTAAAAGCCTCTTTGCAGAGTTTTCCCATCTATTCAATGATTCTATTTAGAATCCCTAGAAAAATTGAAGATGTGATTGAATTTATTCAGAGAAATTTTATTTGGTCTGGAGTCAAAGACAGAAAGAGACTAGCTCTTGTGGCTTGGGACAAGGTTTAGCTCTTGTGTCCTGGGACAAGGTTTGTACTTTGAAGAAGTAGTGAGGGCTGGGGATTCGACCTCTTAAGGTTATTAACCAGCCCCTTTTGGCTAAGCAGCTATGGCGTATCTATGGTGAAAAAAAGAATGGAATGATATTATTCTAAAAAAAAATCTCTTTTTGTTCCCTCACATGTCAGACTTTATGGTGTCCAATGTGAAGGTGCAAGGTTCCTTCATTTGGAACAATATCTAGAAAGCTAAGGAGAATGCTTTTAAGAGTGTAAGTGGCTTTGGGTAATGGTAGGAGAATTACATTCTAGAATGATTGTTGGGTCAAAGATTTCCCTCTGAAAACCATTCCTGTTATTCAGCCTTTTATTGATATCTATAAATAGAGATTTGGGATGTTGGCCAAAGATTACTAGGAAAACCAGTCCTGGGTTGACCTTCCTGAGGTTGAATTCTCACTTAAACCACTAATGCTAGATTCGAATGCCTTGAAAAATGGATTCTTCTAAGGAGGATAATTTGATATGGGGAAAACTTCCTTCGGGTCTCTATTTTTGTTGCCTCGGCCTCTGAGATCTTTTTAAAGCCCCCAGATCCTCTTCCCTTCTAGACTCAGGTATGGGATAAACAACTCACTCCCAAAATAAACATTTTCTTTTGGATGGTTTTGCAGAATAAGATTCTTACCATTGGAAATTTCACCAAAAGAGAGGCATGTTTCTGCGTAACAGATGTTTTCTTTTCAAAATATGGAGGAATCAGTCTTGTATTTGGCCATTGACTATCTCTATTCTAGAGATGTTTTGTGCCATACCTTACAACGCTAGAATATTCACTTGGTATTTCCGAACAATATGGAAAAAAAATTCAAGTAGTGGAAAAATGTAGGTGCCCCTGTTGATAGGTTGTTGTGGAACATAATTGCCCCTTATGTCATTTGGAAACTATGGTGTGAATGAAATGACAGAGTCTTTCATGATATTACCAAACCTCCAGTTGTCATAGCTGAAAAGATTAAGAGGAGCAACAAAGAGAAACCTAATGTGTTCAATGGCATTATGCTAGATCTCAATGCTGGAGTTTCTACTGGTCCAATTGTCAAATCTCCTTCCATGCGAGAGAATGCCATTTGGTTTTCCCCTCCTATTGGCTGGATTAAAGCCAGTTTTGACATAGCGGCAAAGGGGAATCCGGGCTCTGCTAGATGTGGTGGTCTAATCCATGATGACAAGGCAAATTATCTTGCGGTCGTGGCTTTCCCCATTCGGGTCTAGACCAACCACATGGCAGAGGCAATGGCTCTACTGCAAACTTTAAAATTAATCAATGAAAGTATGTCCTAGAATGTGTGGCTCGAAGGTGATTCGATGAATATTTTAAAATTCATTAAAGGGATTACCAATTCATTATGGTCAATCAAGGAAATTATTAATGAGGCTCATTTAATTATCAACTCTTTTACCAATCTCATCATGTCGCATAACTTCAGGGAAGCGAACTCTACTGCGGATGTGCTGGCTAACATCGCAGTTAAGGCCAAGGGCATCATGACCTGGCATGGAGTTAGTGATTTGACCGTTGAGGTGAGGGCCAAGTTAGCATATGATCTGACTCATAGAAAATGAGAAGATTTGGAAAATCTCAAAAATCTCTCATGATTTTACACATGTCATTAATAGATGTTAATAGGGGTATTGAAAGGCTTGTCTTTCCAAAGAATGTGAAGAACAGACATGCATTTAATGGCACTCAAATTTTTTTGAATTTGGCCTTTCTATTCTATCTTTGTCTTACTTCCACCATTGCTAGTGACAACCTGTTCTTGAAAGGTATCATGGGGGGTGGGCTAAATCATAAGGAGCCTAAGAACTGTAAGAAATGGAAGAATCAAATGAAGGTTTGGGATAAGCTTAATAAGGGTGGACTCATAAACTACATGGAGTGCCTTCATGGCTCTAAAGATGTTGTCAGGAAATCTTTTGTTGAAAGCTGGAAGGATGGTTCTGTGGTGATCACAGGAATAAATGTCAAGATTACCGAAGACCCGATTGCTGAGGTAACGGGTTTAAACACCAAAGGCTTGAAATTCTACAGGGACAAGAAAATTTCCTAGAAGGTAATCCAACACTTCGCAAAGGACAAAGCGAAAGTGGAGATTCTGGTGAAAGACTCTGGGGGGTGTTATGATGTCAACTCCGTCAAATAAGTCTGGTCGAAGCTGCTTAGTGTGGTTATGGAGTACACCTCTCTAGATGGGAGGTATACAAAGGCCCATTATTACCATTTTGTGTTGTTATGTCACTTCCGACATAAGGTGAAAATTTCTTTTCCCTTTTACCTGTTCTAATCTCTCCATCATAGTATTACTGACCACAGGCTTAAGGAAAGTAAGCCCATTCTACATGAGGGCCTAATTCTCCTCATAGTAGAGCATGTCAAGAAAGTTGTTTCTTCCAGTCCCCTTATAATCTTGCCTAGAGACTCTATCCGGCAAAAGCTTCGGGTAATAGGATTAGGGTGGGAGAGGAAATGAGAAAGTCGCATGTTAAAAAGTTAAAATTTAAAAAAAATAAAGGTATGGACATGGACTCAGATTGTGATAGTGCTGATGGTTATGAAGAAACCAACTATATCCCATAATCCTAGTTTGAAGATGAGAGTAAGGAGTCTCTATCAGTCTCGGTGAGTGTTTCTGGTGATGATGAGGATAAATCTAAGGGAGCCCATATCGCCAAGGGGGAAGGAAAAGATCATGAGGTCATCAGGGAGGATGTGGGTGGTCAGAAAGTTTCTATCTTGGTTAATTATGCGATTTCTAAAGAGCATGATAAACCCATCTCTCCTAAGCTTGAGGTGGTTGTGGAAGTGCTGTCGAAGAGGAAGGAGGATGATACCCCAGGTTACGACACTATTGAGATGGGAAACATCCCTGCTACTTCAAGGAACATTTCATTCTCTAGATTCGTGGATATGCAAGAGAAGAATGTTCAAATCCTTCAAGATGATATGGATGAAAAATTTGAGCCCCCTTTTGGAGTTCTTCAAACTGCGAAGGCAATGTCAATATAGTCATTTCGTCTAATGAAATAGGTATTTAAGGAAATTAAAATCCTCCTTTGAGCTTTCATGCTCTGTCTGCTCATGTTGATCTTATCCAAGGTAATCAGGAGTCTAGGTTGGATGGGGTTGATGGTAAAAAGAACAAGCAAGAAGATAAAAATTTGAAGGCTCTGCATGACAGATTTGATATCCTTGAGAATACTTTGAAGAGACATATAAAGGATGACCATATCTTCTATGGAGTGTTTTATTTCCATTAAATCTGAGTTGGATTCTGGCTCTCCAAATGCGAATATTGAAGATGATAAAGATGACATGGAAGATGCAGGTCTGGGCAAGCGCACGCGTTTGGCCAAGAAGAAGAAAATCCAAGACATGATTTCAGAGCTTTTGGACTTCAATGCTGCCATCAAGAAGGTTTCTGAGGAAAAGAAGGAAGCAGAAGGCACTCTCCTGGAGTGATGCGGAGAAAATTCAACCCAATGCTACATCCTCTAAAACTCTCTAAATTCACTCTTAAATCTGCATGTCTCATGGCTCAATGGCCAATTTTGAGGAGTCTCAAATCATATCCACATTCCGATAATAATGACATCAACCCAAATGTCAACCTCCATAGGATCTCCTCCTTCCTTTTGTTGTTATGCCACTACACCAACATGCATGCATAAGCAAACATGCCGCCACCTTTGGGTGTTATCCAAGATTGATAACGAATGGCTGTTCCAATTAACTCTGTGGTCATCCCAAGATATGATCTTCAACATCATTCATCTCTCCAGATATAGGTGACTCTGTGAGATAATTTTGTCACCTTCAGAACCTTTAGGGCTCGGGCTCCATGTGATACCACAAACCAGTCACATAGAGCTCGCAGGTTTCCCATGGACCGAGCTCAGAACCACCATCATGTGGCCTGTCACCCCAC
>MU226855.1:1608736-1623855 GCA_018584345.1 Thuja plicata | reverse complement strand
AGTGTACCACCTTTTCCGATATCAATGACCACCTAACGGTTTTACATAACCGTTTTGGATTCCATGCAACAAGAATTAACAACAACCTTTAAATCAATACGTTCCTAAGTAGAACATTTCCATTGTTCCATTCGGAATGCAATGTAAACCGATACATTAGCAAAATAAAAACATACATAATATTTCCCAAGAACTAAAATCTCGGTTATTACCACTGCCGCATTCTTTCAAAATAGGAAACAGTTAGCAACCAAAATGACAATGCCATCGATCTGCATAGGTCCTTAGACTCGACTTAGAAGAAAACATAGAAGGGAAACGAAATGCTCCAATGGGATTTTCAAACTCCAATTACATGAAACAAAATGCATTGAAAATTCAGTTGCTAAATAACACATGCATGGCTCTCTAGCCTTCAGCCAGAGAGCTGACACTCTCCTCCAATCTTTTTTGCTCTCCCCACTCACTTCACTTGAATTGATTTGGCCCATTTTATAATTAGGGTGGTTACAAATGATTGATCATCTTTTTCTCCTATCGGTTACAACATACTTATTAATTACTCAACTATCGGTTACATTCATGATTATTTGGCAGTTCTTTAAGAACACAAGATTCTCGTTACATGTGGTGTGATATTGCCAAAACCTTATGACATTACAACGTTAAGGAATTTGCCATAATTTGCATGATTCGAGTGCTTCCGCACCATGGAGTTTGCCTAGTTCCAATAGTTCCCCTATTTTTTGGCTAGTTCATTTTTTAGTTTTTGGTTACCGGGGAGCCTAGCTGGTTTCTGGATTTTTTCTCTGGTTTTCCATTTTGGTTTTGGGTTTCGTGGGCTGGTTCTTAGTCCTGTCTCTGTTTAGTGTTTTAATTTTTGTCTATCTTTTTGTATTGGTTGTAAGGGGTTTTGGGTCCCCATAAAACCTTTTTTACCAACAATTAAAAATAAGATAATCAATTACAACTGCTATTGCAATAAACAAGTCTCTAATAAAACAAAGCACTTACAAAAACAAACTAATTTTCTACTGCATACAAAATAAAATAATTCTTACATGTATATGGAAGAATAAAGACATTCTTTGCTTTATAGGAAAATTGCTGTCCAAAGAAGAAATCAGAAGTCCAAAGAAGAAATCAGATTTCGCCAAAATCTGATTTGAACTTATCTCAAAAAGTCCACACAAAATTTGATATTCTTTGAGCAATAAAACATAGGATATTTATAGGTCAACAACAGTGGCTCGAGGCAATCAGATTTTATTATGAAAATCCAACAAAAATTCTCAGAGAAAATAGTTTCAGCGCTGATAGGAATTTAAATGCTAGGTATAAACATATAATAAATGGAAACACCCGTGAAAATTTCATTTTCCTTTGTTTTCATCTAAGCTCTGTACAAGGCTATGCACAATTCTTTCTCCTTCATTTTCTTACAAGTTTTTCATAAACTTGTATTTTCAAATCAATCTTTTTAAGGCAAGTGCGACATCCACATTTGGTGAGGATTGTGAGAGCCTGTTTTGAGCAATTTTGTATAATCTATAAATATATGTCAAACAGATCCCTAGCATGATATCTCAGCTCCTCAATATCCCATTGCCCGCTCCCTTGGCAACCCAGAATTTGCATCGCCACCAAAATTTGTTCCACATTACAATATCTCCACATTTTTAAGCTACACTCCATCATCCACCGCAATCTTAAGCCCAAAAATATAAGATGTCAAAAGGGAGTGAAAAAATCCAAAGAAATACATGTTCATGGTTTCTTCCTCTATCTAATATTCAAGGCAAGGAAAACTTTGGATTTTATAGACAATTAAATTTTGGCTTTTTAACACATTCAGCTGACTTAATCCATGGAATTTGAAAATTTAGAATTTTTAATATTTATCTAAAATGTTGTGTTCATTTGTAGGAGATTATGCAGGATCCTTATGTTGTTGTAGATGGGTTTACATACAAAAAAGGAGGCAATACAAGGATGGTTTAATTGCGGAAAAGATACATCGCCCATGACAAACAAGAAACTTGTGCAGTAGACTTTGATACCAAACTTTTGTCTTTGCTCTACCATTCGACAGTGGGAAGAAAGAGGCCATCTTTACTAAATCCAATGTATTGCGAATTATGATCTCAACTATGCGTAATGTTCATAGATATCTTCATCTCCTGAAGGCAAAATACATTTGTTTGAGGAAACCTTTGATGAAAAGATCGAACTAAATATTTTTGAGAGAAGTCTGTAAGACCCTGAACATTTCAGGAGAGAAAATTGATTGGAAACCATCATTCCACGTGGTCTTCACTAAGGAGGTAATACATTATCACATGGGTTAATATTGGGGGGTTTAAAATGGGCAAAAGATTGGGCAATATATTGCCTAAATAAGGGGGAGGGAGTTTTTTTGGGTGGGGGTGGAGGTTTATATAAGAGAAAAGGTGTGGGGGGTATTGAAGAGGTGACAAAAAGGGAGTTTGGGATAATTTTTTTTGAAAATAGAGGGATTATTTAATATGTGATGAACACGTGTTATGATTGAGGTTCACTAAATGAAACCCCTGTGCCATCATTCATGGTGTCATCATCCCCATGAGAGGAGAAGCTATTATGCAAGAAATTTGAACCTAAAGGAAAAAAAAAAAAAGGGTAAAGATCCCTTGGGATAAGCTTCCTTTTACCTGGTCCTTGGTCGTCAATATCCTTTCGCCTAAGAGGGCTGCGAGAGAAGCGACACAAGGGAACCAGAGAGTCAGAAACCAATGAAGTTGGTTATGGAGTCCGAGAGACCAAAATAGGGCCAAGTGAAATGGTGGAAGAAAACATGGCTGAACATGACTTCCCCTGAGAAATAGAGTTTGAAATAACCTACAAAGGGGAGATTGTCTTGGAAGCCTTTGAAGGAGGAGAATTTCTTGATGACGGAGTCAAAGTAGGTGAGCCTTGTTTAGGCTAAGAAGCCGAAGGTTGCTTGCCCTTATGGACCACAGTTGTCCAACTAGCATCTTCCTTACTGGTTTTCAGTCCACGAGAAGCAACAGACTCCTTGGGAGAAGGCTTAGTACTGGATACAACCAAAGGGCAATCCTTAAATTTTATGGTTTGTGGAGTCAGAATGAAAACATGTATTGGGAAAATTCAAATACATGACATGCTGAAAAAAATATTGCCCACAAATATGAATGTTGATTGTCTCTTTAATCTCTTGGGCTAAATCAATTTCAACACAAATCCTTTTCTGAGGGCAGGAATGGAAAAAGCGCTCAAGCTCCATACAGACTACCCGACCTAAAGTCTTGGAAATATTTTGCAAAAAAGGCCAACAAGGAAAGGGAAAACCAGGAAATTCAATCCTGACCAGGACTTTAAGCTTTTTATCATCAGAGACAGCGAAGTCTCGAGACCAAGGTTGGAAAACAAGAAGAGAAGAACAAACAAACCAAGCATCATTTTTTAGAATGCCCTCCACATGAGTGGGTTTCCCAAAATGGAATAGGATAAAACTTTTGGTCCATTTTTGTACACCATCAAGGCGGACCCCATGAGGGAGCCAGGCCTTGGTGATTCAATCTCACATCACACTTTCAAAAGGATGTGAATAATAAAATAGCCAATTAAAGTAATTTTTTCAAACCAATCACAAGCTTTGTCAAAATTTAGCAATGATAAAACAACATCAAGCATGACAGAGACCTTACCTCGTGAAATACCTTGGTAACAAATTTTCGTGGTCTTTTGCTCAGAGGAACCATGATTACCTAGACCCAACACTTCAGCACCAGCAACAACTATTGTGCCAAAGCTGGGCATGACCATTAAAAATGGCTTAGTAACTCCCACAATAAATATGATTTGAAAGGATTGGCATAATTGTAGTACGAAAACCCTAAAGACAACCTAGTAGAATGGATGCTAACATTTACTTGTAGAGCACTCTTCCTCATTCAAAAGGGAAAATCTTAATTATTTGAAACATTTTAAAAGTTTAGGCACACATATCAGCATTCTTCAATTAAAAATATTTTTATAAAAAAATTTAAAAACTTCAGATCCCGAATATTCTTCTTCCATAAATTGTCCATTATAATGCCGGGGGATCTTCCTTAGACTTGAGCCAGAATATACCGTTATTATTCAGATCTTTATTTAATCGGTATCTACCGAATGGAAGTGAAAATGCTCGGTAGTCAATACAGATAAACAAAATAGGAGTTGCTTTCAAGAATGCTCTTTATAAACTGAGCACTGCAGGACTGAACATTTCCAGGATGAATGTTAAACCTGAGATAACAAATTTTAGGTCCACGCACCTGTGCCTTCCTTGTCTTTTGAATTCTTACACGTGCTTTCATCATGAGATTTCCACGGGAAAATAGATTACAGCAGGGTACTACGCAAATTTCAATTATACAGCCGAGAAATCTAGAAATTGTCGAGGCCCTCGAGAATTCTCCGCCAAAAGAGAAAATTTGTGTGGCCGTAGGAAAAGACTTTTCAGAAAGTGTCTCAGCTCTCAAATGGGCTCTTAAATGGGCTGTGTACAACAGATCTTTAATTTTACTTCATGTTCAGGTTTCGATTCGCTTCATTCCATCGCTGGGTAAGTAGTTCACAAAAAAATGCTTCAAATGTGCGCCATTTCTATTCGCTCATAAATTCGGTACTTTTGAATTGCAGTTGGAAGAATTCCCGCTAATCAAGTAAGTGAGGATATATTAAATGCACACAAGGAGGATGATGAGAAAAAGTTGAGCGAGTGCATGGAATTTTTCTTGTAAATTTGCTCTCAAGCTAGGGTATGAATCCTGTTCCATATCTTTAGCATTTTAAAATATAAAGCCTTTTCAAAACTAAGTTTCCGAAGTATCTTTATCGACGCCAGGTGAAAGGAGAACCTTTGATAGCTGAGAAGGCAGGTGTTTCCAGAGGAATTGTCGAAGTGGTTTCAGAGCTTTGTATCACGAAGCTTATCATAGGCACATCCTCCGGCAGTGCGATTTTCAAGTAAGAGAAACTAATTTGAAAACTATTTTGTGTTATAGGGCCGGCACACAGTTTATAAATACCCTAAATTTGTTAAAATTTGTGTAGAAAGATGAAAATGCAGGGACTTGGGAAAGTGGATTAATGCCTCAGGCACGCGATCGAGTCTGCAAAGTTTCAATTATCTGTAAAGTGGTGGTTAACAGTTTGTCCTCCCTTAAGATTTTCAATCTTTGACTCTCTATACACCCACGGTGAGAGAACAAAAGGATGTCCACCAACAAATGGGTCGGTGTATGTCTTCTATCACTGCCCTCTAAATTGATAGGTACAGCTCCCTGATTGTGTATGATGTTCAATGAATGTGTCTTTATACTGATCACCAGGTCATCTCTTGTGTGATTTAACCAAATTGCTTGTAGACACAAACAATTCAGGCAAGGGTAAAGTTTAATCTATATTCAAATTTAATCTACCTATTCTAAAAATGCATATTCTACTGAGGAGAATAGAAGAAGAATCATACAAGGGCAGAAAATAGAATTGCCTATGCTGCAACTTCTAACATGAAATAGAATCCAAGCAGGAATTATAGTCCCACATACAATCATACTTTCTATTCTGATGCACCTAAACTACTGAATGAATAGTAGAAGAATTATACATGAAAAGTAAATGGAATCACTCTCACTGCAACCACTAACATGAAATAGAATCCAGTATAAAACTGCAGCTTCACATACAATTGTTCTATCTACTCAAATGCAGAATGAATTACTAAAAATGGAACAACAAATAGGAATTCATCTTTTGTAAATAGAATCACTTCTGCTTCATTAACAAGTTTGCCGACCTTGTATACTGAATTCTTTTCAGAATTTATATACTTTACAATACATTAGGCTTCTAAGAGCCAATGAACTTTCCTCTTCCTCGAATACAAAGAGACAGAATGTAAAGGAAAAGACTTTTCAAATCTGAGAACTCGAACGGTCATTATGAATCTGAAACTCTTCGTCTTCAGCCAGCATTATCGAGCTGAATCCATTGGGCCACAGAGTCGAAACATCATTTTTTTGCAAGATATGAGGCGGCGGGTTTTGGTATACTGAGTGCGCAAATGGCTGCGGTGCACCTGATTCTAGATTTCCCGCTTGGACCATCTACGAGCACTATTGCGGAAAATTAGAAAAGTACTTCTCCACTGCGGGGAATTGAAAAAGTGCTTCTCCATTGCAGAGAATTGAAAAAGTGCTTCTCTATCATGGAGAATTAAAAAAATTCTTCTCTATCGTGGAGAATTAAAAAAATGCTTCTCCATTGCAGAAAATTGAGAAAGTGCTTCTCCCGGCGGAAATTTGCAACTTGGCTTCTATATTGCGAAAAATTGAAAAAGAGGTGCAATTTTTGCATAATGGGGAAGCCACTAGCTGTCTTTCCACACGTCATTCTTAAGTGCACGGGCTACTTAACTTAAAGCTCATGCTTTATTTGATCTTTTAAAACAACAATATAATATTCCTTTTTAATAAATCGGGCCCACCTTAAGCTTGCGGAAAATCGCCTGAGAGGTGCAAAACTCACAAAAGGAAAATTTCTCCTTTGTGGAAAATCACCAAAGAGGTGCGAAACCCGCAAAAGGTAAAGTTCTTCTTTTTTGCCTTTGCGGAAAATTACCTTTTTATGTAGAATTCCGCCATGGAGAAGATGATTTCTGAAATCCCGCCGAGCTCATTCTCGCTCATTTCTTAACCAAATTGCTCACCGTTTGTTGCATTAGGATCATTGAGACCTGTAGAATCGATCCATACTAGTCTTCGATCTCTGCCTGAGAAAGAACATCGATTGGAGCACAAATCTTTTCCGGGTTAGGATCTACAACCTACCCAAATATGAAAAGACTTCAAAACAACCCGCTCGGCTAAGAGAAGGAAAGGCAATGACAGAGAAACCCGACAAAGATAGCTTACCTAAGAAAGACTTAGACATAGACTCAGATTGACCAGACTGACTTGACATGACCATATGACTCCAAGAATGCCAAAAAAAAAGGGGTGACTGAAAGCCAGACAACATAAAGGAAAGCTTGTACAGCTCAGAGAAGCCTCTTCTCTACAGAATGGTCAGTAGGGTTTATCATTTTATTTTAATCTTTCCATTGTATTTAAGAAACTAAATGCTAGATTTAGAGTTATCCGACCATATAAATGTGTATTCGGCTTCATGTGGATTTGTCGTAGCAGGTCAGAAGGTAGTGAATTGTAGGATTCCGCTCTCGCAATTGCTTGGGGAACGATCGGAAGGGACCACTTTTAAACCTTGTCCGGTCCAAGGCAGACTATCGGTTTCATTCAATTTAAACGTCCAACGGAATTCGAACACCTCGTCATTCTCTTTGGTAAATGAAGATTGTAACCCTGCTTGGGTTGAAGAGTTGAATGATCCTGACTTTGAAACTTCATCATTCTGACAATGTTATTCGGCGTGGGAAGAGGAGCGCAATGAAAGAATTCAAGGAGAAGAAGCTCGTAGTGATACAAACATTATATCTGAAGCTTGTGGAAAGTTTCCATCCATTCAGTCCCGTGAAGGATCCCAGGTAGGTGTAAAGTGGAAATGTCAAGTTCTGAGAAAAGCTCTTTGTTGTTTATTTTAGTTTGGACATCAAATTTGCTAAAGTTGTCCCATCCACATTGCTTTACATGTTGCTCCTATTACAATTATGTACTCTCATTTTCTTGAAGAAAGAGTCACAATATGTTGGCTAAATAATGTCTATGAAACTATGCATATTCAAACAATGAAAGCCATAACTAGATTTACCCTTTTGCTTATTAGTGTTGGTTATAAAATTATTGTTTATGTATCCTCTAATTTTGAACTCATCCTACATTAAATATAGAATTTTTCCATTTTTAGTTTCATATATCTCACAATTATTTTTTCATACTTTTTAATGAGAATTTATTGGAAACTTCATGAATCTTGAAATAGGACATGCAAGATACATTGTATTTAGCCTTGTAGTAATTATCTATATTACACTACTAACAAATCTTTTATTCAATGTTAGCTTAACATCAATAAAAATTTCATTGTTGGTCCACTTACTAAAATCATGCTATTCAAGTCAACAATCAATTTTGTTATATCATGCACTAGAAAGAATCCACCTTACTCATGTCTAATATTTTTCTTCAATAAGTTCAAATATATTCCATGTATGATTATTCTATATTGTAGCAATAAAAGAGAAAACAAATCAAAATTTTAGTCAACTTGATTTTGATAATAACTATCCTTCAAATTATAAATTCTTTGTCGATTTAGACAAGCTGGTCTTCGATTTGACATATCAGTTAAAGTATATCCTAAATGGTTCAGTTTTGATGATCATTCTTCTAGAATACATATTTTAAAATGTACCAAATTAATTGTACCTTATAATATTCGTTATTATTTATTTGATTTATTTTTTCCTAAATGCATGTGGATGTGATTATAATTAATGAAGGTATCACTTGGGGGTTGAAATGGTATAGAAATGACACTGAAAATTGTATAAAAATAAACCATGATTGTTATAAATAATAAATTGAAAGATAATATATAGTTTTTGTTTTTTTTTATAATGTATGTGTGTATGTTAATTTATACCTTCATGTAATTAGTTTACAATTATGATCAATTCAATGGAAAGATAACAAAGATTAACTAATTGAATTGACAACAATGCAAGAAACATCTCATGGCTCTCTAATTAGGAAAGAAAACAACATGCTCTCAGCTTAAGAATCCATAGTGACAGTCCTAAAATGAGATTTGATAAAGATTTGTGCTCATTTAACTCCAATTTCTCATTAAAATACAAATCCTAAAGATGTAATTGCTATGAATTAAAAAACTATTTGCCTATAGTGATGATGTTTTTCTTCATTAGTGTGTGTGATGTAAATGCATAAAAAATGGCTTTTGTTTAAAGGATTTTCCAAGTGTAGGGGGTTGAGTTGATTAAAGCATGGTTAAAGTTTGGTTGAATTAGGGGTTTCAAATGGTGAGACCATTTAAATGGTGGTTTCAAATAGCGGGACCATATGAGTGGTCAAGATGCAACTCTAAGATGTGTGATGGAGGATGAATTTGGCTTGATCCATGTGAGCTCTCATTCTCAATCCTTATTGGTTAATCAATTTATCACATGTGATGGATGAGGAATTTAAGATTTTTAATTAAATTATTTATTTGATTTTCTTTAGTCATATGCACCCTTGAATGGGTTAGAATTAATTTGATTTTAATTATGCAATTAATTGGTTAATCTCAATTGCACAATTATTTGATTTATTTGATTTTAATTAATCTAAGGCTTTCAATAATTCAATTAATTCATGATTTGACCGATTTGAATTGATTTTTCTCACTTTGTGCCAGATTGATTCACCTTGACCAAAATTAGGTGTCTACAAATGTCCCTTTTTGAACTGATGTGTGAAGTGCATTGGTCTAAAGAAATATCTGATGATCTGATTAACCCTAATTTGAAACAATTTTGGGGCCTGATCTGATTGATGCTGAATGAAGAACCTGATGTAAACCACTAATTTGAAAAATACATCACTGATGATGATTAAAAATTTTAATGCCCCAGATGCAGTTTGATTAGTGTAGATTTGATTGATAGGATGTTGCCCTGATGATGAAAATAAATGTTATGATATGAATCCTAATGTTAAAACATTGATACGAATATGATGCCCCCTAAGGAAATGAATGTAAATAATGCAAAATAATGATGATTTTGATCTAGTGAGTTTTGATGAGGTTTCCAACAAAATCGATGAAAAAATATATTTGCCCCGGTGAAGAAATCAACTCAAATAGGTCAAAGGGTAAAAAAATACCCTTTCAAAAGGTCAAAAAGTATAAATTCGGGTGAAAAGGGTCATTTTCACATTTCATTTTCATTTTTACCTCCACTTTTCTATGAGTGAAAACTGAGTTGATAGCGATGGTTATTCTAATTTAGGAGCATAGATTCAAGTGCAGGCATCGATTCCAGTGACCATCCGAGTATGGACCTCTAGTGAGTGCTATAAACCTCTTTTATTTGATCAATTTTGAAATTTATTGCTTAAAATATGATTTTTAAGCGTTATTAGCGTAGAAATTTTAATTTATGTAAAGTAGCGCATAGGGTAGGTTAAACTAGTGCATAGAATAGGAAGTAGCACATCCATGAGTTAAAATAGTACGTAGATTTATGCGATGTAGTGCATAGGATACACTTATTTTTACACTTTTTAAAGTTTAAACAACACATAAGAAACCCTAGCTCTAAAGGCCAAATGATGTAGTGCATATAATAAATTAAGTAACATGTAGCCAACAAATTGACACGTACTTAGCAAAGTGTCACTTTTGAGTGGTTAAGTAATACGTAGTAAGAATTAACTAACACCTAAGAAATTTAGTGCGTAGCACATGATAAAATGATGCGTACACTGAAATAAAATGACGCTTAGCCTAATTTTAAAACCAAATCCCAATTTTAATCATCTTGGATTTGGATAGGATAACTGCTTGATTGTGTGATTGATTAGGCCTAAGGTTGTGATGATACCAAATGTGTTTGATGTTAATATAACCATTTAGATGAATGTTTGATAATGTCAATTTGGATAGGTAAAATATGTTGATGTTTTCTCCATCCTCACGATATAGAGTTAGGAAGAAAATAGATGTGCTAAAAAAGAGCGATAGATTGTTAGAAATTTGATTGACCTGGAATGATCCAAATAAAATAATAATATTAATATGATTTCATTTGATTTTTAAAAAGTGTGATTCTAGAAGTTGTATATCCGGGGATTACCACCTTGCCCATTAGATATGGTCAATCAGTTGACCGGACAAGAGAGACGTGCGACTAGTCTTCATGGATTATCTTTCCTTCTAGAGATTTCATAGTTCCAAATGATGGGGTCTTCTTAGAGCTATGGAAGAGCGATGGTACTCTAACCATAATACCTTCCACTAGATACTTAGAGAGATGATGATCACACCTAAGGATGTGTATCATATTTTTAGGATTCTGACTTGAGGAGAGTATTTCTATTATGATCAGGTTTATGACGGTGAGGCTTGCAAATGAGTGTTTGTAGATCCTCCTATCAGTGATGATAGCATTCCTTAGGAGCATTTTTCTTCATTTCCATAGCTTCCAACAGTGCTTAGGTCACTGATAGGGGGATTTTTGCTACCGGATCGATGAGGTCACAGTTTCACAATTGGATGGGGTCGCATCCTAGAGGACATGATCATAGACCCATGGAAATTTGATTAAGATCTTACATTTTGGCACAGTTATACCATGATCTACATGATGTAACATACAAATATGGTGTGGGTTTTTCGGTAGGGACAATATTACTCCAGCTATGGACATGGGAGAACATTCATGTTATGAGGTCAATTGCTAGGAAACAAGGTGATCAACATTGGCCATATGGATTTCTCTACGAGGGAGTGATTGTCCAGCCTCATCTAAGCAAATTAGATTTCTGGCAATGCATACTTGATGATATGGATAAGGTGGTATGGTGTCCCTATCTTTGTTGTGAGGCTTGGTGAGAGGATGATGTAGAGATTTCCTATAAGTTTTCTCCTTATTTTATGATTAGTCGATCTCCATTGATCATTGAGAGATTTTGCTTCTTTCAAGTATTTAGATAGTTTTGTAGGACACAAGATATCCCATAGGGATTACCATTATATGCACGAGTGCTGGTAGAGAGATCGATGTGGGGTCCACAGGTTGACTTTAAGTATACTTGTGATGAGATCCATAGGATGGGATACATGGTTTGGGATATGGGAGAGCATGTAGTTGATGCAGGTATGCCAACAGATTATTCACAATGGTTCACACAGCATAGATTCCCACAGTTCACAAATCCTAGTGAGCCCATTCCTAATATCAATGATCCTTCTAATGAGGACAATGCTGATGGCAGGGGGAGGGGTGTTGATAGAAAGAGAGATCAGCGAGTTCCCCACCGGGGTGGTGGTGGCAGAATCTGGGGTAGAGGTTCCAAGGTGAGAGTGAGGGGTGGATTATTTGGTGTCAGATATGCTCAGGTTCCTACATTAGTTTGGGGACAAAGATGAGAGAGAGAAGCTAGATAGGCTTAGTTAGCTCAGGCCAGATAAGTTGCCCCACTGAGATAGGTTCCTCCTCATATTTCCCCACAAGTACATGTTGCACATGTTGCACCACAGGTTCCAGGTTCTCCACAGACACCACAATCTATAGACACCTTGACATAGGATGTCATTACTTTGCAGGCTGGTATGAAATCTATGAGTAGCCAGATTAATCAGGTTGCTAGCATGATGTAAAAGTTTATGACCATGATGACATAGAGGTCCAGTGTAGCTAGCACTAGTTAGATACCTCAGATAGATCCTGATAGTTCAACAAGCATAGGTACAAGGCATAGGTGGTCTTGATGGCACAGGTAATACCAGTGGGACAAGTGATACAGGTGGTGCCCCTAGTTGAGTGATGATCCTCATTTTTATATCGATCTACCATATGTATTTTGATCATGATGTACCTCTTTGATAATGATGTATCTTTGATTATACATGATGACATTTGATTTCCACTGCTATGATGACTTGATTTTCTCCTTATTTTTATGATTATCTGATGATATATGAGACTTTCTTTGATTATATGCTTTTCTATATGATATTATGATGCATTTAATTTACATGCTATAGATGAAATGTCTTATGTGTGACATAGTTAGTTGGATGAAAAATGTATATAAGATTTATTTTTAAATGCTTTTATTTTATGATGTATGCAATTCTAAATGGTAAATGAAACACAATGGACTTAAATGAATGCATGTTCTTTTTGTATTTTGATAATGCAATATATCTATGAGATGCACTTACATGAGTGATGAAATGCATATAATGATTTTGGATAATGAATAATGTTTAATGATCTATAACTTATAAAAATTAATATTTAATGATTAATGAAATGCAAGCATAAATGCACAAGAAAGTCCCTTATAAATTATTTAAACAATAATTTGATGATGTGACCCCTCCTTTGATGATTTTTTGACCCCTTTAGCTTAGGAAAATCCTTTTATGCAATTTAATCTAGAATGCAAATGCAACTATCATTTTTGTAAAGAAATGCAAATGGATATACTTTCATCATTGAGCCTTTTGAACTAGGAGCATGTACAACCATCATTGGTTGGATAACCACACCATGATGATATGAATACTGATTTTATCAGATTTTAATTACTCAAAACTATTACAACCCTCACTAGTTGAAAAATCAAACTATGGGAGTCTGAATACCAGTTTCATTGACTTCAATATTGCAATTGGAAGTTGGTATTAAGATATGTAATCTAAACATCCAAGGTATTTGTTTGCGTAAACAAACAAAAATTAAATCTCCTCCATATGAAAATGTCCTCAATGATTCTTTGATGATCATGTTGTTAGACGAGATTACATATCTTAGTGAATCAACCTCCAGATAGTCACACAAAAAGCAAGAAAATATATCATGCTTTCATCATCGCCAATATAATCAAAATATTATCAATTGGATAAAAAGATATGACTCTAGAAATCAAAAATCATCAAAACTATAAGTGCTTATATTATTTGTCATTTTTTTAATCGAATTCCATCCATTTTGATCTTGTGATTGTTTTGCAAATTTTTAATCCTGATAATAAGGTCTCAAAGGTCAAGGATAAAGTGTCGAAATTGAATGTTTGGTTGAAGAATGATGTAAACCAAAGGTTAAAATTCTATCTGTCAAAGTTTTCATGCGCAAATTGTGACTCAAAATTTACTAGAAATTTGTCAGTTTGAAAAGAATGCCCCCAATTGCAAATGAACAAAGAATAACCTTGGAAAAATGAAATCCGATGATGAACAAGGCTTGGCAAAATGCTGCTCAGAGACTTATTATGACTATGCACAAATGATGAATGCGATGAGGAATGTACAAATGAGATGGAGCAAAATGTAATATGTACAAATGCAAATAGGCAAGACTTAAGGGTTGAAAAGGCGCATGTTTAACAGGTTTTCAACCCTTGAATTTATTTCTCTTTTTTTGCTTTTTTTTCTTCTACCAAGGTGCCTATTACTAGGTTTTCACAAAGGAAATTTTATCTTTTTCAAATTTTCAGATTTTTTTTTTCTTTTTTCATTTTTATTTATTTATTGCCAAGGTGCCTGTTTACCAGGTTTTTACCAAGATAACAACTTTTTCAGGATTCATATTTTAGTGTTTCTTTTCTTTTCTCATGCTCAATTTTCCACTTTTTCACTTTTTGAAGACTATTTCCATTGCTTTTGAATTTCTTCAGGATCTTTTTTCAAAATTTTGAATTATTTCAGGATCTCTTTTCACTTTTTTGGACTATTTTAGGATCTCTTTTCATTGTACAAAGAATGATGCTTTCTCTTATTTGATACTCTTTCATCTGATACCCTTTCATCTGATACTCTTTCAAACTATACACTTTCATCTATTCAGGTATAAAAACTCTTTAAATCGATGCTATTGATAGGGTCTTGTAACTCTTCTCCTTTACAATCAGCTAGTTTATATGTCCCCGTGCCAAAAGAAGAAGTAATGATAAATGGCCTAACCAATTTGCTTCCTATTTTCCTTTCTTTTATCTTTCCACTTGATTCTTAGTATTTTATCACAACACTAAGTCCCCAACTTTAAATTTTCTAGGTATGATCCTCTTGTTATAGCTCCTTGACATCCTGTTTTAGTACACTTTTAGACGTTCGTATGATTGAGTTTTATCTTCTTCTGGAAACTCCAACTGTTGAAGTCTAGAAACCTGTTGGTACCCATATACTCCCCAGTTTTTAAACTTTCGGTGTGGGGTCTCAAACCTCTTTGAACTAAGTTCAAAATAGTTTGAAGTGGTTCAATTTGTTGAAGCAGGTTTAAATGATCTACTTTGAGCCATCTCGGTGTGACGTTCAGTAGGTTCAAATTTTGCAAAGTTCTGGTGATTTCACTTCAAATGCAGGTTCAGATGTCAAGTGAACCT
>MU226855.1:1588399-1605769 GCA_018584345.1 Thuja plicata | reverse complement strand
GGAGCTGTACCCGGTTAATTCAGAGGGCACTTACGTTCTTCATGGCGAAGTGACCCAACTGTTGGTGCTGGTTGAGTCTTCTTATTTGGGCATTTTGGGGTCAATTTGTAATCATTTTCTTCGAAGAAAAATCTGTTCACCAACAAAACCCTATAGTCTTCATCTATCATTAACTCTTGTAAAGAAACTCTTAAAGATGGGATCTCAACCTCTAAAGGCAAAACTGCTTTTGCCCCATAAACCAATGAAAATGGCATGGCTCATGTTGGTGTCCTTATGCTGGTCCGATATGCCCATAATGTTGGATTCAATTAAACATTCCAATTTCTTCCTAAATTATCAACTATCCTTTTCAATATGGTAGGGATGTTTTATTTTGTTGCCTCTTCATGTCCATTCCCCTGAGGATAATAAATGGAAGAAGAATGATGTATAATATGGAACTTGTCACAGAGATCATCCACATCTTTATTTTTGAATTGATTTATGTTATCTGTAATTATAGCATGAGGAATGCCATATCTACAAATTATGTGATTTAGGATAAAAATAGAGATTTTCTTACTTGTTGCAGTTATCAAAGGTACAACTTCTACCCATTTAGTAAAATATTTAGTTGTCGTTATGATGTATTTATGACAATTGGATGAAGGTAGAAAAAACATCCCTATTAAATCAAAACCTTATTGATAAAATGGCCATGGTATGGTCATTAGGTGTAAATCTTGCGCTAGCGCATGGATCATGTTACCATGATATTGGCATTTCTGATATAACTTAACAAAGTGACAAGCATCCTTCTCTAGAGTTGGCCAAAAGTATCACATCTGAAGGATTTTATTAGCTAAGTTTAATCCACTAGAGTGAGACCCACATATCCCCTCATGAACCTCTCATAAAGATAATTTTGATTCCTCATCCTCTAGACACCTACGAAGTGTTTTGTCAAGACTTTTGCAATATAATTTGTCAGAAAGGATGGTATAATGGGAAGCTTGGTGAATAAAATGCCTATATTGATTAAAGGTTTGGTCCAAAGGTAAAGTTTGGTCTTGTAGATAATTGAAAATAGGCCCATACCAAGGTGAGTCATGTCCAACTAAAAGGCATATAATTTGGGAATCAGGAAGGTCAAATGCGGGTTTTACCAACTCTTCCACCAAGAATTCATATCTAGCATTTTGTCCTGGAATTTGAAGAAGAGAGGCTAAGGTAGCCATGACATGTGCTGCTCTATTTTTGTCCCTTGGAATTTTTTCAAAAGTTATGAAAGAAAAATGCTTTTTCCAATCATCTATCATTCTTTTATAGGGCATTAACTTGTCATTTTTTTTTACTCATCATTGATCTGATTTATGAGTAGTTCAGAATCACCATACATTTCCAATTAAGTCACATTCCACTCTAAAGTCATCTTGATTCCTATGACTAGGGCTTCATACTCCACAATGTTGTTAGTATATTTAAAAGGAAATTTGAATGATTTTGGAATTGTATAACCTTGAGGAGAAATGAAAATAATGCCTATCCCAGATCCATGTTGAGTGTGGGATCCCTCAAAATAAAGTTTCCATGATTTTTCCTCCACAATAATTATCTCTAAATCAATGAATTCCAATTAAAAAGGATGGTTATCTACTAAAGGAGACTCCACCAATTGGCCATCTATCACTTATTGCTTGATGACTTTCCTATCCATATATTCTATGTCAAATTCACTCAACACCATCACCCATTTGGCCAATCTATCTGTAGTGTCTATTTTTCTAAGTAGATACTTTAAATGATTGATTTTAGACATAAGCTCGACTTTGTGCACCAACATATAATGATGTATCTTTTGAGAAGCAAAAACTACCGCTAAGCATGCTCACTCAATGAAATTGTAGTTGAGTCCTTAATTTTAACTGTGATCCTTGCCAGTTATGGGGTTCAGTTGTACCTTCACCATCACCTTGTTCATCATCTTCTCCATAATATTTTAGGTTATTTATCCCTTCTAGAGATTCATAAAACATAGTCTTAGTTGACGAGGAGTGTGAGGGTGATTTAAAAATTAAGTTAAGGGGTTCATCTTGATTCCATTCACTACTTTTAGGATCACTTCCCCAAAAGGTTGTCTTGTGATTTATCCTCAAGTGTATCTTCATTAGGGTTATTCTCTATGACCTACATAATCTTATCTAGATTCATCAATTTAGCAAGCATGGAAGACCTACATTACCTGAGAGAGGCAGTTCTAGCATCCCTGGCTAACTTACCATTATAGATATTGATAGGAGGGGAAGGGAAAACCATTGTGTTGTTCTTTGAGAATTGGTTACTACTTTTACTATACCACTTATTCTAATTTATGTATAAAATATTGCTTTATATCTTGTTAATATTAGATTGTAGCAACAATGTAAATTTGATTGAAGTTAAGGGAAATTAACTTATAATTCTTAGGGGCATGAAGCTGAGACGAGCTACTCATTAATTTTAAAAAAGAATATTTTGAAGAGGCCTTTCTCTTTTCTAGATTTGAATAAATTTAGTTTAATCTATTGATGTAGAGAAGCCAATACATTGGTGGAGTTACTATTGATCGTACGATTGGACTTACTATGAATGCCACTAAAAGATTACCTCATATTGTGAACTTTTAGGCGACTTCTTTATGAAGGCCATCCACTTTTTTTTTCTAATGAATTATATTCCATCAAATTTTCATCTTTCCAATAAATGTAGGCCCTAATCTACTTCTATTGATATGTTTTTAATGGTTAAAAATTCTCCAATTTGGAAGAAATCCTTTCTTTGGTTAAGCATATGAAAACCTCATTTTTTTTTTTTGAGAGAGGTCTACTTTGATAGATCTTCATCTAAAAAGAAATAACATGATTATTAGGATGGCCAATTGTTATCTTTCATCATAGTTTTTTTTATTCATTTATTTTTCTTTAAAAACATTTGTTGATAGTTTATTTGTCCTCCGACATATATTTAGTTCTATAAGTTTTAGTAATTGTTGATCTCATATTATATTTATAAGAAAATCTATATAAATTATTGTAGAGGGTAAAAATATGTGTTATGTGGATATGTGTATGATATTGTATGATATGATAATGATGAAAATATGAAAAAATATATATTTGTATGTGATGTGTTAGTGGTGTAAGACGAAGATAAGATGTTCCTTTTAACCTCAAATACACAAAGGAAGGATCCAAATTGATTAACCCCAAAGAAAGGATCAATGCATAATTGAATCAATCGGCTGGAAATGAGAATTAAGAGGAAAACCTTAGATTCCCATTTTATGGAAGAGAGCATGTAATAGATTTAGAAAGATTAAAACCTTAATTGAAATAAATTGAAGATAAGTACTAACCTCAAAATGCAACAGATATGAAGAATGTTGTTTTTGGGTGTCTATACTAAGTTTTTGAGAATTCTTCAACCAGATCTGGAACAAAAATGCAAAGACAAAGAAAAACCAAAAACATTTTCCTTATCTAGATCAGTTCCAATTTTGACCCAAAAGTTCCGATTTTGACTCAGAATTTCTGATTTCGACCTGTACTGCTCTGAGGGAAAATCTATTTTCAGATCCTGAAAGTTTGCAAAAAAGGATATCCGGATCTGCACTCCAATTCGTTGTTTTGTACCTGTACTTGCAAGAAAAATGGTTTGTTTGTTGGGATAAGGGGTTTGCCTTGGTCAAACACCAGTTTTGGAATAAACCTTATAATTGAATTGAAATTGCATAAGTAAACAAAGTAAATGAACAAATTCACCTTGCTTGTATAGAAACCCTTGTGGCATATTCAAATTTGTGGATCCACAAGAACGTATGCACCAAATGAATTTAGAATGTAGAATGTCAGATGTAGGATGCCTCAAATCAATTGCTTGTAGATCTTCAACACAAATCTTGAATGGATCTGGGAATAAGAAGAGGCTTGCATGGATGTGGATGGAGAAATCTTCAACAAGAGGGCTCTATAGAGCTTGAATCCTTCAATGGCTACCAGTGGATCTCCTTGATGAATTGAATTCTTGAATGTCTTTACATTCTTGAATTCTTGATAGTAGATGCATGCTTCAATAGATCACGCATAGAGTTTGCATGGATAAAATTGCTTCTTAGATAGTTAGAGAAAATGAGAGCAGAAAGCTTCCTTATAAAAAAATATAGGGCATAGTCTTCTAGAGAGGCCTACATAGGAGAATTAAATTCCAATTAGACCTATACCCCTAGAAGTGGACCTATACTAAATATAATTTCAAGATTCATTGCCTCGAAGACCGAAATAGTCGACCCGAAAGTGGGAATTAAATCATTCTGAAGCACGACATCCTAAAGTCCCAAGAATCTAAAATATGGACCTTGGTTCAAGGTTGAGGTTGACCTTGACCTAGATTAGGGTCAAGGTCAACCTTCACCTAGGTCAGGGATGAGTTTGACCTTGACCCTAAGGTCAAGAATCTCAGAATCCAGAGCAGAGTGTCAGAAATCAGTAGGAGGAAAGTGAAAGATGTTAGGATAAACTATCCTATATCAAGGAGCTAGTCTATAGACATCCTCCAGAATAGAGATATTATCAACACTAGATTGTATTGAAGTAATGAGATGATTAAAAAGGTACAAAGGATTTTCTTATATAGGCAGGAGCATATAGGAAATATGGACAAGGTTGAGACAAGTGTCTCAACCTGGAGGAAGGAGAGTTGTGATAGAACTCAACAATATCCTCTAAGATAAGGTGAATTCCAAGTTGGACTCAATGATATCCATCTACCCAATTAATGAATGTACCTAAGTAAACTTAAGTAAAGAGTAAATAGGGAACTATTTACTCCAACATCTCCCCTTAAGTGTAACTTAGGGAGTACAAAAATGTAGAAGAAAATATTTATGGGTCCCGCCAACAAGGCCAGGTTAGGTAGCCATGTACAGCTATAATGTAATCTCTCATAACTAAAGAAAAAGGAGAAAATCCTATGGGAGAAAACCCCTCTCTAAAAGAGAGAACATGACAGTTTGAGAAGACTTCAAAAAGATGTCCTAAAGTCATGAACATGAAAATCGTTGAAGCACGGAGAATACATAACTGTTGATGACTGATGTGGTGCTTTATCTGATGATCTCCTCTGAAGAAGATGATAGTCAGGAAGACAAAAATATTTATGAGTGCTCCAAATGACACTTCTCAAACATTGATTAGATGAAAATAATGGAAATAGCATCTGTCAATCGAAGATACAGATGACACTTGAATCTACATGAGTGACCTTCACTACACAACCAATGATGTTGTTTGAGTGATACCATTTTCACTTCTCAATCAAGTTGAAAATGCAGGTGCAATAGTCTTAAAAGGAATCCAAGAGTGTTTTAGCACACTTCAAGTGAAATCGAGGAGCCTCCACAAAACTAGAATGCAAGAGTGTCTCAATGCACTTCAATCGAAACCAAGGAAGCATTAGAATGAATAGTATGATACCCCCCATACTGATGACTTGGGTGAGGCATAAGAGATCCATTGAAACAAGGTGTCACCATGCTATGCATAAGGGAGAAAATATGTATCTGCAATTGAGAAAAGGGTGTGTGTAGTCAAACTAAACAGTCGCATGAGGCAAGAATATCAATGGTTTTTCTATTATCATGGATGAAACCTCACTTTGACAAAGCTGTGATTAACAAACAAAGGCTCTACACAACCCCCGATGACACTTTATAATTCAGTGTGAGTACAATAATATGACACATCATGTGTGCAAAATTCCCCAAAAGAGATGACACTGGATCTAATGTGTCTACGATAGTGCTGAGAAAATATGTTCAATTGAAACAAAGGACAAAAACACAAGAAAAAATTCAAAAAAGTGCACCCATGAGTAGTGCATGAAATCACCTTTGTGAAGATGCTTCATTTTCCAAACCTACACTCTGGATGCCCAAGTTAGGGTCATGTGAAGAAAAATGCCTATTAGGGCCGAAAGGTGAAAAATGATGGCCCACCCCACTTTTATACCCGGGGGCATGGGTTTGGTCTGTCATGGGACCATCAACTCATCATGTCAAAAAAGAGTGCCCCTCTGAGATAGAGAGGGCCAAAGAAAAGTTGAACGGGTGAATGGGTCTGATGGTGGCTCTGCATACCACCCCCATAACATCTGAAACTATGGAAGGAAAAACAATCATTGGCCTAAGAATTCATGACATGCACAACAGTACACCTCAAGCTGCTAAAGAAGAGACCCACCAAATCAAATCCTTGAGGTAAATAGATGCGAGCCCTATAGGGAAATAAACATTTGTGATCATATATTACACTAGCCAAGATCAAATACACTAGTTAAGGTGAAAAGAAACCAACACTCAAGCTAAGGTCAATGCAGGTATAAATCAATGAGCTGACAAAGAAAAAATCAAAGCCCCATATGAAGAAAAATGCACAGGCCCACACACGTGCTAGCAATGTGTGAAGAGAGTAGTGACCATCAAGGCTTGAATGTCCATCATCTTCTCTATCTTGGAAAATGTGCACCTTAGAGGAAGAAAGTGTTGGTCTAAAGTCCCTTTCAAAAGGAACATGGGTCTTTACTCGGCTACCACCAATTCAATGCAACAAAAATCAATTGTGGGCCTCTAGCTATTAATTGAGCTAGAGATATTGATGTACGAACAAAAAAACACCCTCTCATTTGAGGAGGTAAGAGTGTCAAAATAGAGCTGTGAATGACCAAATAAGCTTTTTGGCCTTAAAATAAACTAACTTAGCAATCAAAACATTGATTCACGATGACTGGACCTACTTTGATAGGTAAAGTAATGATGCCCAGAGTTTTCTTATCAATGTTATCAAAACCATGTATAGGAGCATTGTCAGGTTGAATAGTTGAACGATAAGCTTTAATCTCTTTGAGCATATACATGCTACAAATATTAAGCCTAGATCTATTATCAATCAAGGTCCTACAAATTATACTCTTATTGATAGTAACAGAAATCATAAGAGCATCATATTGATTCTAAACTTCTTTAGAAGGTAAATCCTTTTGAGTAAATACAATTTCAGGAGGACCCGGGGTAGCATGCATGCACTGTAAGAAGGAATTGATGTTTTCTTGATTAGGAGATAGAGTGGAAAGAGTTGCTAGATATTTTTTCAAGGCTTCATGGTAGGTAGGTGAAGTTTGAAGAAGATCCCATAAAGAAATATTGGCAGGGGTATTGTACAATTGGTTTATCAAATCGCACTCCTTGCTAGGAAGACAAGGTAGAGGAGAAAGAATGGGTTGAGAAGGTGGTAAAGAAGTAGGAACCACCAGATTAGTTATTCTTTGTATGATAAGCATGTGAAATAGAATCTATGTTATCAAAGAAATCCAAAGGATCCCTAGGTTTACCCTTAGTAGTAATATGAGGATAACCTTTAATATTCAACAAGAGTTTTGGATAACCTATGTTAGTTGTCTCAACACTACAAATAGATTCACAATAAGGAAGCAGAGAAGACACCCTAGGAGGAGATGTGGTAGGATCTTGATTCTCCATAAGATCATCATTAAGAGGGAGAGCATTAAGGGAATTCATATCATTCTCTGCTAATGCCTCATCACTGGAAAGAATCCCAAATGGAAGTAAAGTATCTATAATACCTTCTTCTTTCTCTAAAATGTCTGCATAAGCGGAGTGTGTTTTAGAAAAAGTGTCACCATCGTGTATGAATATTTCCTCCATTAATAAATCACCCTCTTGTATCAAGACATCTTCACGAGGAGGGGATAAATCAATGTCTTTATCCAAGGGTTCATCCCAAAAAGTAGAATCATCCACAATGGCTTCATGAGGAAGAGAGTAATCAACATCCAAATCCAAAGGTTCATCCCAAATAGGAGGATTATCAACCCTATCAATAAAGAACCTTGTAGGAGCATCATAAATGAATAAAGCTTGATCCGTAAAGGGCAAATAAGGTAAATTATATTCTAAAGTAGCCTCATAGAAAAAACATATATTAGGAGAAGAATTAACATCAATTCTCAACTCATCTCCATAAAGAGAAAGATTAAAGTCATCTTCTTGCTCTAATATATCCTTACAAGGTAATACAGGAGAGGAAAAAGCAACATCACATGCACTAAATGAAGTCTTTCTAGGTTTATAAATGTTTTAAATAGTGGAACATGAAGCTAACCATGCACACACCCTATGGTAAAGGTCAATTGAAGAGGTTGTAGAGGAGGATGAAACAGAAATAGGATCCATGGAGATCTTATTCAAACAATTTTCATTCTCACTTCCTTGTACCACATTAGGGCATCTATCTTCTTTCGCAACAAAAGCCTCATCAAAGTATTCAAAACAAAAAACGTACATGTTGAACACAAAGTAACATTACAAGCATGAAAATTGTAAATGTTTTTATATTTTTTAAATAAATTTGTGATTTTTTATTTTTGACATATAAATGCAAGAGCATAAAATAAATCTACTTTTAAATGCATGTAAGATCTAACACGAAATGTAAATCTAACACCAAAAAGAAAGAGTTGTCTATCGCGAGTTCATCGAAATGTCGAGGGTAAAAATATGTGTTATGTGAATATGTGTATGATATTATATGATATGATAATGATGAAAATATGAATGTATATATATGTGATGTGATGTGTTAATGGTGTATGAGGAGGATAAGATGTTCCTTTTAGCCTCAAATACACAAAAGAAGGACCCAAATTGATTAACCCCAAAGAAATGATCAATGCATAAATAAATCAATCAGTTGGAAATGAGAATAAAAAGAAAAACCTTAGATTCCCATTTTATGGAAGACGGTATGTAATAGATTTAGAAAGATTAAAATCTTAATTGAAATGAATTGAAAACAAGTACTAACCTCAAAATGCAACAGATCTGAAGAATGTTGTTTTCAGGTGTCTGTACTGAGTTTTTGGGAATTCTGCAATCAGATCTAGAACAGAAATGTAGAGACAAAGAAAACCCATAAATATTTTCCCGATCTGGCTCATTTCTGATTTTGACCAAAAAATGAATGTCACTTGTGACCCAAAAGTTTTGATTCTGACCTAGAATTTTTGATTTTGACCCGTGTTTCTCCAACGGAAAATCTATTTTTGGCTCCTGAAAGTTTGCCAAAAAGGGTATCTGGATATGCACTCCATTTCATTGTTCTATACCTATACTAGCAAGAAAAATGGTTTGTTTGTTGTTCTGTACTCGTACGGTCATGCATACCCATACGGGTATTTTCCAATTTCTTGTTCGGAGGCTTCTCTAGTCACACGTACAAGTTGCGCTCGAGTCACCTACCTAACCACTCGAGTCCTTGGGGAAGGTTTCAATTTGATCATGTTGTTGTCGTCATGTATCTGTTCATTGAGAGTCCACAGCTTGACAGCCCCGTCGTAGCGGGCTTCCCAAAATGTTCCACGCTTAATCTCATTGTGTAGCCATTTGCTCAAGCTTTTCTTGTGTCCGAGTCCATTTTCAATGGCCATCCAAAGGATTGGTACCATAAATTCTACAGGGATGATGACCTCTTTCCCGTACATAAGAAGAAGGAGAATCAAGATTTTGAAGGCTGCGGCCACGGGGTTCCAATTGTCACTAACACGAACATCGTCACTAAGGTTTTTCCCCTTTGATTTTACCTCCTGGTATTTGATGGGTTTGTAATCTTTAAACTGGTGTGCAGGGGTTGCTACCTCCTCCCTAATACTTAACATGTTACAAGATGGTGGAAAGAACTCGTAATCTTCCATCTGCCAATGAAAGAGGCCATTCATTGAATCTCCATCATCCCCTGAACATTCTTCCAACTCCAAAACCCCTTTGTCATTGTGCTCCATTCTTCGTTTCCCTCTGTCTCCTCCCACTTGCTCTCCTTCAGATTCTGAGTCCGAAGATGCTAACTCCTCGCTCACCATTTGCGTGCAGAGGTTAATCACGTACTTCCTCCCAGATTTCTCCATGGTGAGTGTGTTTCACTTCCAGTTGTGGTTCACCTTCACCGAGGTGAGCCATCCTCGTCCCAAAATAGCATCATACCCCTTTTTCTTTTGTGGGATCACCACAAAGTTGAATATGAAGGGTTGTGTACCAATCATCATGCGTTGAACCATGAGGGTTTCGACAGGTTTGATGCCATGTTGGTCCGCTCCCAACAGGTTGAATGTCAACGGCCACAGTGTGGGTTTCCCCAACTCTTTCCATGTCTCCTCTGAAATTACATTTACTCTGGACCCACCATCTACAATGGTGTCTGTAAGTGTGTTGCCAAGAATACCCATCTCGACGACTACCAGGTACCTCCCATTGTTTATAGAAAGTATCATCGGGTCAATTGTAGACCCTCCAGGGATGTTCGTACATGTGGTATTTGGCTATGTGGCCATGTTCCCCAACAGTGTCGATCCCATGTGAGGCATGGTGTGAAGGAGGTCTTGGAGTTTCACTGGTACCTCCAAATGTAGCAGTTGTCTCAGAATGTTTTGTTCTTCCTCCCTCCGGTTCGAGGTGGTGACCATCTCCCATGTTTCTTTTTGTGCCTTCATCGCCTTCTTTATTTCTTCCTTAGCCTCACATGCCCGTTGTTTTTCTATTTGAGGGTCTGGATATGTGGATTTCTTTGCTTACCCTCGGGTGATAGTCAGTATCGCATTCATGCTTCTATCTATGTCAAGCCAATTAATGCCAGATTTTGGGTAGTTGGCATCCTCGTGGTTGCTAGGACCACACCAGCGGCATAGCTTCTACAGGGTGTCACCCTTGTCGCAGTCCTTTGCAAAGTGACCCCATTGATTGCAAGCTCGGCACTGGATAACCGAATGACCCTTGGAGTCATATTGTATTTGACTCCTTGTGTTGGTGTTGTTGTTACTACCCCTTCCGCCACCGTGTTGGTTGCCTCCGTACCCACCTGATGTAGATGGTTGCTCTTGGGCAAATAGCACTTGTTGATTCCTCACTTTCATGTTGTATGGGCATTCCTTGGTGGAATGGCCCATGATCTGGAAAATATCACACAATGCATTTTTTGGACATGACCCCTTCGTATGGCCGCTCTCCTTGCAGTCTGTACACCAAATTTCATCTTCCCCCTTGTTGGTACCCCCTTTCATGGTCTTGAACTCCTTCATAATTCTCTCCATGTCCTTTTGGAGTGCCATGACTTTTTTCTTTGACTCGCTATCACTTCTACTATCATCGTCTGTAGTGTCATCTTCGTCGAAAGAAGACTTGCTTCTTTTCTTCTTGGAGGTTTTCTGTTCACTCTCCAAGTCCATCGCCCGATTATAGGCATCTTCATATGAGGTGGGGGGCACTATCTTCATTTTCCTCCGTATGTTTAATTTCAGGCCCTCCATGAACCATCTTTTCCTGAGGCCATCCGCTGGCTGGCTCTCCATTTTTTTGACTAACTCCTTCAGTCGGCGGCTATAGGCCCGTACAGTCTCCTTCTTGCCTTGTTTGGTACCATATATCTCAGAAACAATTTCATTGTCATCCCTCGGGAGTCAAAACTCCTTCTGGAATTATTTCTTGAGTCTGTCCCAAGTGGTCACCATTGTTTTGTCCACATTGGAGTACCAGTCGATGGCTACCCCTTGAAGGGTTGCCGAAAACTGTCTCATCCATTCATCCTGGTCAACGACTCCATTCATGGACCAGATTGTCTGACACGTACGATAATGTCATACTAGACCTTCCTTTCCATCTTCGTGGAATTTTGGCAACTTCTCCTTGTTGGTCACCATGTTTACTTTTTTAGACGCCGACTGTCTTTGTAGCACCGGTTGTGTTACAGGCTGGGATGGTACTGTCAGCGTCGGTACCCCAGAATTGTTTGGTACTGTACCACTTGATGTCCCTGAACTATTGGAATTTTCCATGCCCGATGGGCTACGGTGATACTTGTGCCCCTCAATCACTTCGATACTCGCGGCAGCAATGGTATCCTGAGCCTCCCTCCGTGTGGCTTCCTCTTTTTCCTTCCTTCAGACTTCTCTTGCTTCCATCTGTGGGGTTAAGGTTAAGGACCCAAACAAGCTCCGTTTTTCCTCTAGGCTGTCCTCATCACTTCTCCCAGCCTCCTGTTCAGATACCTCCAAACCCTCACCTTCACTTACTCCCTTTGGTAGTCCTTCGGTGCGTCTTCTGTATCTCTCCCTTCGCTTAGCTTGTTGTTGTGCGAGTACTGCTTTTCTATCAGCTTGTTCCTCCTTGATTTCCTTCTTTCTATTTGTGTTCAATTGATTGGGCATGAATTCTTTGCTCACTTCAGGCAATAATCAACACATCAATTTATTTTATTTTTCCTTCCCAAGTATGTCTAGGCAGCGATGCAAAATGTTTACCATCACGGGTAACTTAATAATGCATAGCTATAGTACAGGAAATATAATAAACACAGAATATATCATAGAATAATAAATACTTTCATTGATCATTCCCAAAGGTTACAGTAATAGTGTCCCCTCCAATGAGCAAGTACAATATTCATATACAATCTGAAGAGGTGCAACCAAACGTCGTCACCCTTCTCAACCGTTGGCAACTAACTAACCTCCATCGGCAGCTAACATCCAGCGGTAACACAACTTTACCTCCGTCGACAACTAACATACGACGGTAACACAACTTTACGGCTAACAAGGGTTCGCCTTAGCCCAACCCTAGTTTTTTAATTAAGCTTATAATTGAATTGAAATTGTATAAGTAAACAAAGTAAATGAACAAATTCACCTTGCTTGTATAGAAACCCTTGTGGAAGATTCAAATCCATGGATCGAAAAGAATATATGCACCAAATGGATGTAGGATGTAGAATGTCGGATGTAGGATGTCTCAAATCAATTTCTTGTAGATCTTCAACACCAATCTTGAATGGATCTTGGAATAAGAAGAGACTTGCATGGATGTGGATGGAGAAATCTTCAACAAGAGGGCTCCATAGAGCTTGAATCCTTCAATGGCTACCAATGGATCTCATTGATGAATTGAATGCTTGAATGTATTTGAATGCTTGAATGCTTGAGAGTAGATTCTTGCTTCAATAGATCATGCATAGAATTTGGATGGATGAAATTGCTTCTTAGATAGTTAGAGAAAATGAGAGGAGAAAGCTTCCTTATATACAAATCTAGGGCACAATCTTCTAGAGAGGCCTACATAGTAGAATTAAATTCCAATTAGACCTATACCCATAGAAGTGGACCTATATTAAATATAATTTCAAGATTTGTTGCCTCAAAGACCGAAACAGCCGACCCGAAAGTGGGAATTAAATCTTTCTAAAGCTTGACATCTGGAAGTCCCGGGAATCTGAAATTTGGACCCTGGGTTAAGGTCAAGGTCGACCTTGACATAGGTCAAGGTCGAGGTTGACTTTGATCCAGAAAGGTTGACCTTGACCCTGAGGTCAAGAATCTCAGGATCCGGAGTAGAGTGCCAAAAATCAGCAGGAGGAAAGTGGAAGATGGGGCAGAATAGGGGGAAAAGCCAGATCCAAGTCAGAAACCCATTCAAGGCGCTTAACATGACCCCAGACCACTTACTCGCAGGGTTAAACCAGTTCTAAATGGAAGTGCTTCCATTTTTCGATAATACAATTATAATTGATGTAGCCATTGCACCTTCTTCCAATATCAAAACGTATTATCTCGATCTAATTGTATAATACACAAAAATACTAATATAAATAATGTATAATGACTACATCAAATATATTTACCATGATGTAATTTAGAATAGAAAAATAAAAATGTTTGTATTGGAAGGAGTAGTAATGGTTACATCAATTACACTTATTGTGATGTAACTATAGAATATACGATAATACTAATATGGAAAACATTGAGGAATCAAATAACATCCATTCACCTAAAGTCAAACTACCTAGATTATAACTTTAGTAGACAAAATATTAAGAAAAATGTCAAAGAATCAAATATCACCCACTCACATAAAATTTAATTATATATATTTAAAACTAATACAAATAAAAAAATTAGTATTTATGTTAGAAGAAGATATAATGATTATGTCAATTATAACTATTCTAATGAAACTCTACAAAATATATATATATATATATATATAAAAATATAAAAGTCTACATTAAAGTCTACGTACCTAGATCATTCGAGTGTGATGTTTAACGGTGATATATATATATATATATATATATATATATATATATATAAAAGTCTACATTAAAGTCTACGTACCTAGATCATTCGAGTGTGATGTTTAACGGTGATGTAAGCGTTGAAGAGGCCAAAATAGTGAGGAAAACGCAATCAAACAACACCCACCCACGTAAAGTCTAACGTTAATTTTTTTTAAATGAAATGTCTCAAAAGTCATGAGCAGTGTGGGACCCGAGCAAGCTTGGAATCTTAATCGATTTTAACGATGTTTGCCTAGGAAGTCGATCCCTGAGATTGTTGGGACATCTTAGGTAATTTTTGGAGTTCATTGAACCGCTCAAAATAACTGGTGCAACCCAGGCATTCTTATCAGAACTGATTACTCCGAGCTTCCTGCAAATAAGACATTTTTTTTTGTGGTTTATTCTTTGAATTTCTCTGTAATGTCCACTGTAAAAGAGTAAGAAATTGAAGAAATTATCAATCCTCGTCAAGAGGAAATATATGTAGCCGTTGGAAATGACTCGGCTGAGAGTGTCAGAGCCCTAAAATGGGCGCTGCAAGACTTGAGTAATAGAGAAGAAACCCTAATAATTCTTCTTCATGTCCAGCTTCCACTTCACCGCATACCAACACCCGGTAAGTGTTTCAATCATTGATTGAGTACTTAGTGTACAAATCTCTCTTTGTTTTCTTTTATAAGTAGGGCGTTTGTGCGATTGCAGTGGGCAAGCTTCCTGTGAATCAAGTAGGCAATGATGTAGTGAAAGCCCATCTCAAGGTTAAAGAGAAGGAGTTCAACACTTGCATGAAAATATATTTGAATATTTGCACAAGAGCGCAGGTTCATTTTGCCTTTCCCTCTGTAAAATAAGTAGTTCTATGATGATTTAATACTTTTTAGTCAATGTTCGTTAATCAAAATCACATAGCAGCTGAAGGGTATTTTCCGCCTCTCTTTGTAAAATAATTAGCTCCATGATGATTTAATATCTTGAGTAACCTATCAAAAAAATTTCTTGAGTCAATCTTCGTTGATCCACTGCGCATCAGGTCAAAGCAAAGGCTTTGTTTGTAAAGAAGGATGATGTTGCCAAAGGAATTGTTGAAGTTATCTCAGAGAAGAGTGTCAGGAAGCTTGTCATGGGAACAACCTCAGCCGGTAGTTCCATATCTAGGTACAAACATTAATTAATCTCTACACTATTTTAGTCTGCAATGCCTTCAAATTTCTTATTGCTGTTTGTAAATTCCACGTTCTCTAATCTGTTATCAATTTTTCTACTTCGACTGTATGTTTTTTTTATTAATGTTTCAAATCACATTCTCTAATCTGTTATCAAATTTTCTACTTCTGAACTCTTTAAAACGCACAATCGAATTTAAAAATAGAAATAACAAATAGTATGAATAGTCATCAATCAAATTTCTTCATCCTTGAAAGATTTTGAAACAAAAATTGTACAGAAGGATGCAGATGCCAACACGAGGCAAAGCCGATTATGTCCGAAAGCGCGCCATGGAGTCCTGCGACGTCTCGATTGTGTTTAAAGACCAACTCCTGTTTCGAAGGCATGGCTCTCCACTAGACGATGGTCAGTACAAAAACTTTAACATTTATGTAAGGAAGCAAAGGTGTGCGGAAACGCTTCCTACGCTAATCTCGAGAGGACTATTATACAAATTTCAACTTAAAGAATTACAACGATTCAAAGAAATACATTCAAGAGTATAAATGAAATAACCATAAACACATAACACTGTGATTATTGTGGGGAAAACCCTTACGGGAGAAAAACCCCACACTCTAAAACCTGCATAATGTATTATCAAATCAAAGAAGATTACAATACACTTGCAATGCAAGTTCTTACAAGACCATCACCTCAACTCAAGCTTGGAGAGACACCACTAGCATCGTTCTGGCACCCAACGTTGCAAACAAAAATCCATAATACAAACTCCTCCCCAAGCCCTCCTTATATAGTAATTTTACAACCTGGAAACCACTTGTGGTTTTACAAAACCATGGGGTAAACCACCATGCCACATGTTGCCCATTTTTGACATTTACATTTCCAAGATGGAAAAACAACTAGGTTAAAACAGTAATCCCGTCCATAATTTTGTTCCCTAGTTTAGACCCTTATAAAAGTCACAAAATGAGTCATTAAGGCTCTAAAAATGGCCCACCTATATTCTACTATGGACAAGACTCATTTTGACAACTCATACACCTTTTTCCAATGCATAAACATGTGGAAAACTGCCACAAACAAATTTTGTAATTTTCCTGAAAAAAGCTTGCAAAGTTGAGACATATTTCTCAACAATATCCCACTTGTTGAACACCTTGCAAGAGTTAGGGGAACCAAAATATCATGGAATTAATTGCTAGGGGATGAGAGGCCCATAGACTCTGAACACCATCTAAACTTCTCTGTGCTCACAGACTTAGTTAATGCATCAACAACATTCACCAAAGTTTCTACCTTCTCCAGCTTCACCTTGCCATGCTCAACCATATCTCTCACAAAATGATATTGTACATCAATGTGCTTGGTCCTAGCATGAAAAGTCAGGTTCTTCGCTAGGAAGATTGCACTCTGACTGTCACTGTAAATTGTCACTGCACCCTGTTTGAACTCTATATCTAAACACAATCTCTTTAGCCAGATGGCTTCCTTACAGGCATGAGTAGCTGCCATATACTCTGCCTCGGTAGTGGACAAAGAAACCACATCCTTTTGCTTTCTCATCCAACTGATTGCACCACCAAATAATGTAAACACATATGCACTGGTGGATCTTCTTCTATCAACATCACCGGTCCAGTCTGAATCCACATAGCCACTAATATCCAAGGAATGTCCATGACCTGTTCCATGAAAACATATAGAGTACTCTGAGGTACCCCGTAAGTATCTAAAAACCCTTTTAACTGTATCCCAATGTTCTTTTCCAGGATTAGACATGTAACAGGAAAGTACTCCCACTTCTTGGGCCATGTCTAGTCTTGTACAGACCATAGCATACATCAAACTTCCAACAACACTCTGGTATGGTACTCTACTCATCTCTTCCATCTCCAATGGGGATGAAGGACACTGTGAATTAGAAAGCTTTGCTCCCATTGTAATAGGAACACTCAATGGTCTTGAATCCTGCATATTGAATCTTTTCAAAATAGTACCAACA
>MU226855.1:1536660-1586508 GCA_018584345.1 Thuja plicata | reverse complement strand
AACCATGACCATCTGTTGAAAGAGAAACCCTCTCCTTTTCCAACTGAGTAGTCTTTTTCACAATCTTATCAGAAGTACTATTGCACTCAACCATGCATGCATCAAGCTGGTATAGTGTACCCAATCTACTTCCTCTTGCTATTACCATAGCACCTCTCACCATTTTAACACCTGCTTCAAAAAACTGTACATGCACACCCACATCTATTAGCTTACTAACAGATAACAAATTCCTTGCTAGTCCCAGGATATGCAAGACACCATCAAATCTTCTAATTCTACCATCAGAAAATTTCACACAAATACCTTCACGATCAACAATATCAAGAACTGAGTTATCACCCAAATACACCTTACCACCATCAAAATTTTCATACTTACTAAACCCATTTCTATTAGGAGTCATGTGGAAAGATGCACCTGAGTCTATTAACCATGCATTATCACCTACACGAGTGGCCTAGGCTGTGATAAAAGCATCTCCATCTTCCTTCTCGGACTCAGAATTAGAATCTTGCTTCTTCTTCTTCTTCTTCTTTTCCTCTTTGCAATCCTTTCGAAAGTTTCTGGATTTGCCACAATTCCAACATATCACCTTGGACTTCCCAGGGGATTTTGATCTCCCCTTATTTTTAGACTTAGAATGGCCATGCTACTTTTCATTCTTGCCTCTTTCCTTTGGTCTTCCTTGAACACTCAAAGCCTCTTTAGCATTCAGAGAGACCTTCCTTCTCATCTCCTCAGAAATTGGAGAACCACCAACATCCTCCATCTTCAAGACAATAGAAGTGCTCCCTATGGCCATGACAAGGTTGTCCCATGAATCTGGTAACGAACATAGCAGGATTTGACACCTTTCTTCTTCATCCATCGCTACCCCAACTGAGGTCAACTGAGTCACCAACATATTGAAACTTTCTAGATGCTCAGGAATTCATCCACCTTCTTCCATTCTCAAGGAATACAATTTATTCCTAAAGAAAATCTTGTTAACAAGTGATTTCTCTTGATAGATCTCACTTAGCTTCTTCCAAAGCTTCTTCGCGGTAGACTCTTTATGCACATTAATCAGAATTGAGTCTACAAGACACAATCTTATGAGACCTTTAGCTTTTCTGTCCATCACATCATATTGTGCAGCTAAAGTTGGATCTGTAGGCCTTAGCTTATTCTCATCCACCACATCCCATAGATCCCAATCAATCAATAGATCTTCCATCTTTAGCTTCCACATCTCAAATTTTGTGCCAGAAAACTTCTCTACATCAATCCTCCCTGACATGCTTGCTATCTTTACAATCCTGCAATACAGAAATGAAATACTCTGCTCAAGCTCCCACTCAAACCTTGATTAGCTCAAATAACCCTATACCCAAAAAATAGAACCAAAAACTAGCCAGGCTCTGATACCACTTGTAAGGAAGCAAAGCTGTGCAGAAACGCTTCCTACACTAATCTTGAGAGGACGATTATACAAATTTCAACTTAAAGAATTACAGCAATTCAAAGAAACACATTCAAGAGTATAAATGAAATAACCATAAACACATAACACTGTGATTATCGTGGGGAAAACCCTTACGGGAGAAAAACCCCACACCCTAAAACCTGCATAATGTATTATCAAATCAAAGAAGATTACAATACACTTGCAATGCAAGTTCTTACAAGAGCATCACCTCAACTCAAGCTTGGAGAGACACCACTAGCATCCTTCTGGTACCTAGCCTTGCAAACAAAACTCCATAATACAAACTCCTCCCCAAGCCCTCCTTATATAGTAATTTTACAACCTGGAAACCACTTGTGGTTTTACAAAACCATGGGCTTAACCACCATGCCACATGTTGCCCATTTTTGACATTTACATTTCCAAGATGGAAAAACAACAAGGTTAAAATAGTAATCCCATCCATAATTTTCTCCCCTAGTTTAAACCCTTATAAAAGTCACAAAATGAGTCATTAAGGCTCTAAAAATGGCCCACCTATATTCTACTATGGATAAGACTCATTTTGACAACTCATACACCTTTTTCCAATGCATAAACATGTGGAAAACTGCCACAAATAAATTCTGTAATTTTCCTGGAAAAATCTTTCAAGATTGAGACATATTTCTCAACAATTTACAGTATAATTTATCTATTTTTGCAAATGGCACATTGTGTTGCTCTCCTCTAACCTAATATTGGAACCAAAATTTACAAGCATCGCTTTTTGTTGGATGTTTGAAAATTTGAAGCAGTAGCCAAAAAATCCTAAAGTTTTGATTGTCCTTTGTCTGATTTGCTGGGGAAACGATTGTCACCGTCTGCAAGTCAGCTTTCTTCAAAAAATTATAACAGATCGGTTTCATTGCCGCCAAACTTGGGTAGGGATCTGTGTAGAAGATAAAAGCGTAGAAAAATAAGAATAAAAGAACAAATACACAAACATAGAATTTATTGTGGTTCAGATTAAAGGCCTACATCCTTACTGACAGAAGAGGTTATTATTAATATGTCAAAGTAGTATATTTACAATGATACAACAACAACTTATAAATAAGCTTCCAATAACATCGGAATCTCAACAACCATATTAAAGAGGGAAACATTTAGGAGGGAAGCGGTGATGACCATTGGCCTTTAATTAACAATCTCCCACCTGATGGCCAACGACTGCTTCCATTGATCAATCATTCCTCTGCTCTACCTACTGATTTATTTGTTCTTTACGAGCCCAAGAGAAGTCCTAGCACTTGTGAACTTCTCTATGGAAACAACTTTAGTGAAGATATCTGCCGGATTGACTTTTGTGTCAATTTTAACAACCTTCAACTTGCCTTCTTCAACCATGTGACGAACAAAATGAGCACGCACATCAATATGTTTAGAGAAGCACTGAGAGGAATGGTTATGAGTGACAAAGATGGCACTGTGACTATCACAAAACATAAAATTATCACTTTGTTGGTATTTCATTTCACCAAACAATCGTTACAACCAAATTATTTCTCTTTCACCTTCAAAAAGAGCCAAGTACTCAGCCTCTATAGAAGAGAGGGTAATAGAATGTTGCAGCCTTGAGGCCCAACTAATGGCTTCTCCCGCAAACATGAAGACATAACCAGTAGTAGACCTCCATTTATCTAATTCTCCAGCTAGATCAGAATAAGTAAATCTTTGCAGTTAAACATTGTTGCCTCCAAAGCATAAAGCAAAATCTGATGTTCCTTTTAGATACCTCAATATCCATTTAATCACCTTGAAATGAATCTTCCTGGGATTGCTCATGAATCTACTCACAACTCCCACCGCTAGAGCAATGTTAGGACGTGTCGAAACCCTAACATATATGATGCTACCAAATGTTGATTTGTAAGGGATGTCCTCCATATATTTCATGTCCTCTTGTGTTTTTGGACACAAATCAGCTGATAAATGAAAATGTGGAGCAAGTGGAGTAGAAATAATATAAACATCAGCCATACCAAATCTCTCAATTATTTTTTCAATGTATTCTTTTTGAGACAAAGTGATCTCCTTCTTCTTTCTATCTCGGTTGATTGTCATGCCAAGAATCTTCTTGGCTGCCCCTAAGTCCTTCATAGAAAATTTGTTTTCTAATTGAGTTTTCAACTCACTAACAATTCTTGGACTTGTACCAGCTACTAACATATCATCAACATATAGTAAAAGAATAACAAACTGACCATTAGGGAGTCTCTTGTAGTAAACGCAATGGTTTGATTCACATCTCACAAAGTTGTGATCAAGCTTAAATTTATAAAATTTCAAGTACCATTGTCTTGGGGCTTGTTTGAGCCCATACAAACTCTGCTTCAATCTATAATAAAGGTGCTCTTGCCCCTTCTTGATGAATCCTTGAGGTTGCTCCATGTACAACTCTTTATCAATGTCACCATGCAGAAATGCAGTCTTGACATCAAGCTGCTCCAACTCAAGAGCTCATGTCGCTACCAATCACAATACTGCTCGAATTATGGTCATCATCACAACCAGAGAGAAAATCTTATTGAAGTCAAACCCTTGCTTCTGAGCATATCCTTTTACTACTAATTGGACCTTGTAACATTTACTACTACTTCCCTCGTCCTTCAACCGATACACCCATTTATTCTTGAGTGGATTTCAATTTGGAGGTAGTATGACCAATTCCCATGTTTTATTTTCATTGGGGAAAATCCATTTCTTCCTTCATAGAAATCATCTATTTGATGTTATCACTTCTCAGACATGCCTCTTTATAACTTGTTGGTTCAACTTGCTCAGAAATTAAAATTTCAGGCTCTGCCTCTTCAGCGTATAACAGCTGATAATCTAAAAATTTTGCATGCATCTTCCTTTGCCTTGTAGATCTCTTCAAACTTGACTCAAGAATGCTCTATCCCTGGTTGTTTGGTTCCTGATAATTTTTTTTCGAACCTTCAAAATAATTATTAGTCTGATGATCTTGTTGTGAGCAATGCAAATCTTATTGATTTGAATCATTGATACCGTGTGTGGGAGCCATTGTTGGAAGTACAATAATGGGGAAAGAAAGATACTAAGAGGGTGGGGTGAATCCGATCTTAAAACTTAACCACTTAAAACAAATTGATCCACATTCATACATACATGAATTTAACCTAACATCATATAGCATCAACAACACGAAATGTATAGCTCATAACACAAAATTTTTGTAACCCAGAAACCCAAATAGATAAAACTGGGGTGGGGATGACACCCACAAAATCTTCACTACTGTAGCAATAAAGTGTGCCTGTTAGGGCTACAAGATTTTGATTGCAACATACAATCTACCTGGTTAAAGATCTGTTCAATTAAGAACTAAAGATCATTACAATATACCTTGTTAAAGGATTTCAACATACAGTAAAGTAAGCACTCAGCTAAGAGATTTAAAACGGTATGCTAGAACCACTCTATTAAGAGATTTCACCTGATAAACCTGTTAAAATGTTTCAAGTAGTGATCCTTTGTTATGCACTCAGATGCTACTAACAGATCTTCTCTTTCCAATACCTTCTATGATCTCATAGTCTTATATGTCTTTTACTCTGCTTTTCACTGCTCTATCATTCTGCTTGATCTAGGCTTCTTCTCAAAATGACTTACTGTTCATCTCTCTAGAACAACAACCCTTCTCTTACAAACTGTATATCCCTCACACACACACACATTTTGTAGGGTTAGAAGCAATCTTATATGTCTTTTCAGATCTGGCAGCGAGATCTAGATCAACGATCAAGATCTATAATTTAGGCTTCCAATGCATTCTGATTTCTTCATCGGCTACATGTCATGCATAGTATAAAATAATTAAATGTTAATTCACCTAGTAGACAAATATTAAATGCGTACAAATGTTGGCCTAAATCTCATACAAGTCGGCCTAAATATTTTACATAAAAGTTTGAATCAATCATGACATGTATGCAAAAACTATTCTGCTTGGCACTTGACATCTCTGTCACTTAGCACTTAATATTCTACTCAGCTCAGAATGATGTAACTCAACAACCTAAAACTTGCTCAAAAATAATGCTCGGCCTTGAATGTTTAGCTTGGCCACAATGATAACCAACTAAAACTTCCTAGGTAAATGACTAAGTGTAGGTCACTAATCATCAACGAAGCTTAGGGATTAACAATCTCCCCCTTTGATATTAGTAGCAAAAACACACTTATCATTGTGATTCATTCCATCCAAAAATTTTCCTAACTACACAATGTACTCCCCCTAGGAATGTACATCATACTACATACAAAAATTTACAGTGATACCTTGTACTGATCTCCTTATGTTGTATCCTTGTCAGTCCTATCAGATTCCCGCTTGTTTTTGTCACTGATTTATGGTGGGGTCAAGTTATACTTGTCAAAAAACTATTTATGAATTTGTAAGGTGGATGCAAATGGAGTGTCCCAACTGTCGTTAACAAACTTCATAACCTCTATTTGGACTTTTAGCTCGGCAACTAGACTTACTAAAATTTCTGCAGTGGAGAGATGAGAATCTCTCTTAACCAATTCATTTGCAGATGAAATTTCTTTCTAAGTGAGCTCCAAATGAGGTATTAGGCTTGTCTGAATAGTGATCAATTTGGTTCTTATCCAACCATCTTCAGACATGAGCTCGGCTATCCTCCTTTGCGCATGAGCCAATCTGTTAAAATGTATGGAGCTAGTGCTAAAATTCATACTCAGTGAACTTTGAGTTGGCTTTAAGTCTAACTACAATTTTTCTAAGGCCTGTAGATTATCCTTTGTGAAGAATTCAACATCACATAACTTCTTATACAAAGAATAAACATTTGTTGCAACTTCCTCCAAAATTCCTACAAGAGAATAAAGTTCAATCGGCTTTACCATAATCTCTCCTGAGATTTTTGCTAGTACTTTGTTCTCAAATTTTGTCTCAGTCCATTGCAATAGATTTTCATTGGCTTCAATGTTGTCATCATTTACCTTTTGCACAATATGAACTAACTATTCAAGAATAGGAGCTTGAGGGTTTTCATCTTCCATATCAAAAGATTTTACAAATATGTCTTTGATGTCATGTAGCACTTGCTTTTGCTTCTTCTCTCTTTTCATTTCCTCCTAACTTTTCTTTCTCTTGAGTAGCTCTTGAAGAGTCTCAATCTACTCATAAGACAAAACATTGCGATCCCACAGTGGAATCACAATAACTTCAGCTAATGTAACATCAACAATTAGAGACTTCTTCCTCATAACTTTCCTCCTCTTCAATTCAGGTGAGCTACTACTCGGCTTTGTTTGTATAATACCTTTTCTAGTTTTAGTAATAGTCACCATTGCGTCTTTCAGTTCAGTCAAAATTGACTGTTGATCAGGCATGCCACCTGCTTTAAGTCCAGTGGGAGTTGATAATGTAGAGTGTGGCAGATCAATAAACACTTGCATTGCCTCTTTTTCTTTAGACTCATTGTTAGTATCCCTTATCTCCTCAATACTATCTAGAGCTGATTTCACAACCTCTAAAATAGGTGAATGTTGTGTAATGACATCTTGTTCATTTGTTTTCTCCTTTTCTACTTCTTTTTGAGCATCTTTATCCTCAGGTTCCTTTTGAGTTCTCTCTTCATCTCCCTCTATGATCTTCTCTCCTTCAGCCTCAATTTCCTTAATAGGTGATCGTAAGGTTGAGTCCCTCAGCTCATCCTGATCCTAGGCATCCTAATTGCTAGAGTCATCTATTGTCACATTAATTGTCACATTAATTGGACTGTCAATTGTCAGATCAATAGTGTTAACTGTCTCTGTTTGTTCTTGTTCTTCTGCTCTAGTCTTTTCAGGCTTAGTAATAATTTGAACTTTTGATTTCTATGGTGCAGGGGTGGTTTCAATTTCTTTAGCCTTTGGCTCAGATGTTCCTTCATCATTCTTTCTCTCTTTTAGAGCAATCAATCCAAAGATTGCCTTCCAAATCCTAGTACTCTGTTGTACTATACCTTCAATATCATTTTTCAAAATAGCATAACCTCTATGTTTAGGTATGAATTTATGCTTATACTCTTTGAAAAAAATTTCTCTTTGTTTCTTAGTTAGCTCAGGAATGACTCGAGCTAATGTGCCTTCTCTTATTTGTCTCTCAGTTGTGAGTGCAAATTCCCATTTGCCAGATAGAAAGTCATATAACTCACTTGACACATTGATTTGTATCTCTATAGGAGTCAACTTGAAATTACACATCATATCTAGAAGAGATTCCTAAACTTTATGCTTATCTTCTACCTTCAATTTTTCATACTTGATAAACTTAAAACCAGATAACCCTACAGAATTTCTCAAATTATCACATACCTCATTAATATATGTGGGTCTCTTGAATGGTGTTGTTGGTATGTTGCTGGGTTCATCAGTTTTAGTCTTGTCTTTGTCACTTTTTATATCCAAATGTAGTTTCCTTCTTGGTCTCTTAACTTGTAGGCTTGGCATAGCCTTTGTTGCAAAATTTGTCTTCGATCCAAAATTACTCTCTCCAACCTTCTTTACATAAAATTTTGTTTTCTCTACTGGTGATGTGGTAGCAGATGCCCTTGTCCTTGGACAATTTGCAATGGGAGGGGTAACTCTAGGTTTTGCTTTACTCAACTTTCTTACCTTGGCTACTGCTGGTTTCTTTCCTTTAGTCTTGACTATAATCTCTTCTTCAGATTCACTGGCTTCTACTTCTTGTTCTTCAGATACATCTTCTCCTTGTTCAATAGATATGTTTAGAGGTGTATCCTCTAGCTCCTCATCACTCGGCAATCCAACCATCTTTTTCAGATTTTTCACAATCTTTTCCCTCTTTCTCTCCATGGTTCCTTCCTTAAGATTCATGGATATCTTTTCCTTAGCTTCATCATAATTTATGAATCTTTTTGCTTTTGTATAAATCTCCTCTGCTAGGACTATTGTGATAGCTGCTGCACTTTCATCAATGTTAAATTCATAGGGAAATGGCTCTAGCCATGATACCCTAGGTGTCACAGCCTAAATGTAAGTGTAATCTGTGTCAACTAGGAAACATATCTCTTAATAGTGCTTTTCCACAAGTGAACTAGGATTTCTAGTCCTCAACCTCATTCTCTTTTTGAATTCCACAAAGTAGTTTTCCATAATACTATTGAAATTATTGCCTAATTGTTGAATACATTCACTAATCTATATAGTTAGGCCTATTCGTCTTCCAAACAATATTTCCCAGTGTGGGAAATGACTTCTATACATAGAAGAATATACAAACTAGCAAAGAGCCAAGCTTACATGATGAGCTTTTAGCTTTCTTGATAGATAGTAAGTTCTCGGCTATTTGTGTCAATTGTAACTTGGCAAGGTCATAGGTGTGATTCTTCTTGACTATCTTCAATGCTTGGTCTAGGGCTGTGTAGATAACACTATCCGGTCAGCCCGACTGATATAACTTATGTGCAATCACTCTCACTCCAAAGTAAAGTTCTAAATCTTCAATTTTAGAGATAGTCATACCTCTAATATTCCAGACAGCTTTCAAGTGTTAGCTTCTATCTCTTCTTTACTTTGATCTCTCATTGTTCGTTTACCACTGATAATAGGATATTTAGTTACTCGATGAATAATATCTTTTGTGATCCTTACTGGTCCATTTTCCATCCACATATGCATATTATGAACTCGACTTAGAACAACCTTGATCCATTCATCCTTGAAGTCTGGCAAAAAATCTAGGGCATGAGTTAACCCTTTGTTGGCTAAATGCTTGAATATGATTTTCAGAATTCCATTTTTACATAACTTGTTGTAGGATTTCCTCAATTAGTTGTCACCTAGTTTGCCAATTTTAACCACATAACAAGATCTAACATTGTGGATCATAAGTACCTTTGGTGGGATTGATGAGAGAGCTCTGTTTAGATCACTTAAAATTGCACTTTCAGGAATGTCTTGAAAGTTTGGTGGTGCACACGTGTCACTCCTTACTAGCTTAATTTGTTTTAGCTCCTCCTCCATTCCTTTGACTGGTGTGGAAGAACTTGCAGCCATAATCTCTAAAATTAGTGTCCAAGAATGAAGAACAAGGTACCTTGGCAAGTAACACTTCGCACTATTTCAACTTAGGGTTTTCGATGGCACGCTGACAAAATTGTCAAAACAAACTTTCCTAAGATCAATTCTACAATTTCTTTAATCACTCTATGAATGCTGAAAATCACAAGGTAAAATGAGGAATAGACTGTTCATCCTTATATAGACTCGAAAGGTCAAGATATGTAAGCAATAAATATTCTCCCCATTAGGTTAGTGCAAGCTAGCTGTCATTGGTCGACTAACACAACTTCCATACCACTCAGCTCACCATACTCGGCCATCACACAACTTACTTGGCCAACCAACTCGACACCTATAGTGCAGATAACTCTTCTCGGCACTTATCACAAAGCATGTCCTGGTGCATCTTAACATATGCAGATATGGACTTAAATACATTTACATATTAGGAACTGATGAAAGATTTGAAATTTAAATGCAGTTCCTTACATACCTCTATTGCTTAGTTAGAGATGGTGTGATAACCTAATCCATTAGATTGGGTGACCTCGGCTTCAGTGGACTCACTACTACTCGGCTTTGTTTTCCTTACACATGTCTGGTTCATCTGTGCTCTTATCTCTTCAACAGTAGGAGCAGGAACTCTTGTTCTATACTCTTTCTTAGTGTGACCTATCTTCAAACAACTAAAACAAACTAAGCTTCCATTCATCCAACTCTTAGATTTCCCTCCGAAATGTCTCTTTAAGAAATCTTCAAGTGAATGTCCATATTCTTCATAGTAATGACAACTCTGCCTCGCATTATAATCCCAGTTGTAAGTGTTGGATTTCCTAGATGCTTTTGTTTATGTCTTTGGTGTCCATTGCTATTTAGCATTGGATCTACAGTCTTGTGCTTTATGACCATGTTTCTGACACTTGTAACAATAACCATTAAATCTTTGTTTGGGAGGTGCATCACTTGCTTCAGCCCAACATTCATGTGCTTTATGTCCAAATTTCTTGCAATTAAAATAGTAACCATTGAACTTAGGTTTAGGATTGGACTTACCTTTCTTGCTTCAGAAAATATTTTTTGTCTGACCTGGTTTTCCACAGTGGTGGCAAATAGGCTTGATATGCTTTGTCTTTGTATTCCTCCTTTTACCATTCTTAGATGATTCTCCTTTCTTGGTAGATGTCTTTAGTTCATTGTGACCTAATCCAGAAGAATCCTTTGGCCTCCTTGGTGCTTCCATCAGATTCTCAAAATGAGTTAAAGCTTCATTAGGTTTATTCAACCTTTCATTTAATTCCTTCTTAGATCTCAAGTCATCTTTCAATCGATTGTTCTTAGATCTCAGATTCATCATTTCCATATCTTTCCTACTAATCTCCTAATTTGCAAGTAGGAGTTGATTTGCCATGTCAACCTGATTGATTGTCATCTTTTGAACATCATGTGTCCTTTCATCAAGTCTGATAGTTATCACTCTTTTATCTTCTTCTGCCATAGCTTTTTCATCTTTAGCTTTCATCTTTTGTTCCACTACTTCACATAGTCTTACTGTCTGCATTTCTTGTTCTCTTTTCAAGTTTCTGACTTCTTTACACAATGTATTATTCTTTTCCAGTAGATCTGCAATTGCTGCATCACTCTTAGTAGAATCTCCATTCTGAAATAGATTTTTAGTGTCATCTTCCTTGTAATGAATATCATTTATTTTTTTGGCCAAATCTTTCCTAGCTATCAATGATTTCTTCAATTCTTGTCTTGCTATCTCTAGCTAATGTAATGCTAGCTGAATTTTGATCTTCTGATTCTCAATGACTTTACCCAACTTGTAAACCTTCATCTCAAGATCTGTACTTACAAGCTGATTAAAAGATTTTTTTAGGTAAACCTGGCTCTGATACCAATTGTTGGAAGTGTAATAATGGGGAAAGCAAGATACTGAGAGGGGGGTGAGTCAGATCTTAAAACTTAACCACCTAAAACAAATTGATTCACATTCATACATACATGAATTTAACCTAACAGTAGAAAGCATCAACAACATGAAATTTATAGCTCATAACACAAAATTTTGGTGACCTAGAAACTGAAATAGGTAAAACTAGGGTGGGGATTACACCCACAAAATCTTCACTACTGCAGCAATAAAGTGTGCCTGTTAGGGCTACAAGAGTTTGATTGCAACATGCAATCTACCTGGTTAAAGGTCTTTTTGGTTAACAACTAAAGATCATTACAATCTGTATTGTCCCCATCTTTTTATCCTCTCAATGGAGTTCTTAGCCTTTCATTCCTTGAAGGCTAAGTAGAGAAATAAGGAGAAATAATTAAATTAATTTCTTATAAAGTCATTAAATAATTTAAAAATTAAAAGGTGACTTTATATTTAATTAATTTAATTAAATAGTGACTAAAATAAATATTAAATCATAAGTTAATAAAATAATATTATATGGGAAAAAGGGAATCTTCTACAAGCACAACTAATTATTGTTGGAAAGGAGGAAGCTTCTAGAAAAGTGCAATAAAATAATATTTTATGTTCTTCTAGAAGGGATGAAGGAATATAATAAATAGAGGAGAGAGCCTCATTGTAGGGCATCCAATTTTGATAATGATATTTGCTTGTGCACTTGTGGAGCCAAGGGTTTCTGTAGACTTTGTCTTTGGGAATGAAAACTCCCATTGATAGCATAATCAGGTGGTGAAAGATCCTCTGAAGCGTTGCAGCTATTGGAGGAGATAACTCAGTCTTCTCATTGTTCCAAATTTTGTGGCCTAGGGCCAAATTTGTGCGGAAATGATTTGAGAAATAATTATGATACAAATTTCAATCATATTGCAGCAGTGTTGGGGTCCCATGATTTTTTTTAAGGCGGAAGGTGACATGAACAGTAGTCATGAACAATGATGCTACAGTGACGCTACAGTGCCGTTATAGTGACACTACAGTAATTTTGATTTATTTTCCATCTTTGAGAAGGAAGTTTGGGCTAAGAAGAAACTCCCTTCAGCAGTTATTGATTGCATCTTGGTCTTCAACATCAAGCGCTTCCATATAATTAGGTTCCTCTTATAATTTTCAGATGTTTGCATTGGTATATCAAATGTATTTAGGTGCTGTTGTAGATGATCTTTCATATTAGATTTAGCATTATACTTGAATATCTATTGTAAGCCAAGAAGACTTGGCATTCCACTATATTTAGAGATTTTAAGGAGCTGAAGTTTGAATTTCAGATTGATTACATTATTCCTAGTTTTATGTTTGCATGCCAATTGTATGACGAAATGTCACTTGGCTGTGAGTGTTGATTGCATTGAATAGATGTCATATATTGCATCAGAAAAATACAAAAAGAATTGCATTCCATGTTAGGTGTAGACTAAGTGGAAGAGAAGTTCATTTTTTAGTCATCCAATGATCTTAAGTCATCTTCCTTATTCTAAGAATAAACTGGAATAATAATCAGTCATATATCCCTCTATTGTACAAGTGTTTGACAAAATTTCTAAAAAGAAAATATAGCAAGTTTCAATCAAATTTGGACAAGGATATTACAGTGGTATCAGAGATTTCATCCTACCATCCTATGATCAGGTTACGTCGAATGAGTGCAAGGGAAACTAGGTATTATAACAGAGAACAAAGAAGATAGCAGTATCAAAGTCCACAAGTACCATAAGTGGATGCATTTTCAGCAGTGTTAAGGGAAAAAGATACTGGAAAAACAATTTAGACCATGGCGAAAGAAGACAAGGATACAAGAATTGAAAAGAAATTTGATACCATGCTTGATATGATGTCACGCTTATTAGCAAAAATGGATCAGCAAGCCACTCAGAATCAAAATCATCAACACACAGCTGAACATAGTGGAGTTAATGAGGAAAGGTCTATACATCATGCCAAAAACACTAGAGGATCAGCCTCTAGGCCTCTTTTTCCCACCTTTAAACCAAGAGAAGAAGAACCACATGCTGCTCCAGCTGCTTCTTTTGGAGATGAAGCTAGACAAGCCTACTTAGAATATACCACTCTCCCTCCTGATATGAGATAAATATGGACATTTGATCAATTCATGAATCAAATAAATAGGAGAGGAGGAAGGAATGATCACTATGCTCCAAGGAATCACTATCAATAAACACTTGGTAAGATTTCCATGCCTTACTATGATGGAAGCAACAAATGCACAGCTAGGTCTTGGGTTCAAAAGCTTGATAATTATCTTTCTTTGAGACCAATGCCTGAAGGGGATGCCATAAGATTTGCCACACTACATCTTGAAGGAGTTGCTCACGAGTGGTGGTATCATGGGTTAGTCACTCTTGGACACAAACTTATCACTACATATGAGAAGTTTACCAATAGGCTGATTGAAAGGTTTGATGTCAAAGATCCTGAGGTGAGTTTTCGTGAATTGGCACAACTCAAACAACATGGTTCCCTTGATGCTTATGTGAATGACTTCCAACAGTTATCGGTCATGGTTCCTAACATTAGTGAAAGAAGATTGGTGGTCTTATTCATGGAAGGATTGATGGAGCCATTAAAGGGTTGGTTGAAATCTTTCGATCCTCCCTCTCTTCAGGAGATAATGAAGAAGGCTAGGAGCATGGAGTTTGCAGCACCAAAGAGTAAGAGCTTGCATAAGGAAATCCCTTCAACAAGCAATGAGATTCCCCAACAATCAGACAAGAAAAAGAAATCAGCACCTATGATGGATGAGGATACACGAGAAGAATTGAGGAAGAGGAAATTATGCTATTGGTGCAAGGAGCCTTACAATCAGGATCATGATTTCCCTTTGAGGCATAAGGGCAAGGAAAACTGTTTCATGTCGGCATACTTTGAGGACTTTGATTTTGATGATGTGGATTAGCACATTGCTTCGAAGCTTGATCAAGATACTTCTACTCCCATGGAATATGTTGCTAATGTTCAAGATGAGACTGCATTCAGGTTCAGAGGGACAGTTGATGGACAGCGTTGCATCGCTATGCTTGATACGGGTGTGACACATAACTTTATTAATGGAGATTTTGTAGCTCGGTGCAGACTTCAGGTTGAGGATTTTGATGGATTTAGAGTTTGAGTAGCAGATTGATATACTCTCGCATGCACCGGAAAGGTTGCTAATCTCACCTTGAGATTGAACAACTATGAGTTACATTCAGATTTTTATGTGGTCAACATGGGAGAGATGGACATAGTTTTGGGAATGAAGTGGCTCCAGGACATGGGAGTATTTACCCTCAATGTACCTAAGATGGAAATGTCTTTTGAGGTTGATGGTAGGAGGCATGTATTGAGGGGTATTACAAATGGAGGCTTGCATTCTATCAGAGGGCTGGACATTAAGAGAAAGAAAAAGGTGATTCAGGAGAAACATGAGATGATTCTCAATCCATTGTTTGAAGTGGAAGCTGCTTGGTCATATGACAATCCACTCTATGGCTTGGATGATGATAGCTCTCTTGATTCCAGTCTTGAGATGAGCATTGTTGATAGTATTTGTGATCCTACTAGTGCTCGGGATTGCAAACGGGGCTCTCAAAGGAGATTTCAGAGGTATACATGGTGGGGAATGCTTATAGCTTCATTTTTGATTCTCATGTACATGACCTATTCATGCTGCACAATTCAAGAGTGCATGTGCTGAATAGTTGGGATGATAGTTTATCTTGCATGAGGTTTTGAGGCAAGGATGATCAGTCTCTTGGCTTGCTTCCACTTGACGCCTATACTTCTGCGGCACTTGGTGATGGTATTGAGTTGGTACGACAAAATGACAGATGGTTTGAGAAAATGTTGCAGGAGTTGTTTGGTGATGACAGGGACATTATGCAGTTCTTCTTGTGGGATCCAGGTGGTGAATTGCTTCAGGACAAGCAATTTCAAGAGGGGCAGACTGTAATGTCCCCATCTTTTTAGCCTCTCAATGGAGTTCTCAGCATTTCGTTCCTTGAAGGCTCAGTGGAGAAATAAGGAGAAATAATTAAATTAATTTCTTATAAAGTCATTAAATAATTTAAAAATTAAAAGGTGACTTTATATTTAGTTAATTTAATTAAATAGTGACTAAAATAAATATTAAATCATAAGTTACTAAAATAATATTATATGGGAAAAAGGGAATCTTCTAGAAGCACAACTAATTATTGTTGGAAGGGAGGAAGCTTCTAGAAAAGTGCAATAAAATAATATTTTATGTTCTTCTAGAAGGGATGAAGGAATAGAATAAATAGAGGAGAGAGCCTCATTGTAGGGCATCCAATTTTGATAATGATATTTGCTTGTGCCAAGGGTTTCTGCAGACTTTGTCTTTTGGAACGAAAACTCCCATTGATAGCATAACTAAGGTGGTGAAAGATCCTCTGAAGGGTTGCAGCTATTGGAGGCGATAACTCAGTCTTCTCATTGTGCCAAATTTTGTGGCCTAGGGCCAAATTTGTATGGAAATGATTTGAGGAATAATTTTGATACAAATTTCAATCATATTGCAGCAGTGTTGGGGTCCCATTATTTTTTTTAAGGCTGAAGGTGACATGAACACTAGTCGTGAATAGTGACACTACAGTGACACTACAGTGCTGCTACAGAGACACTACAGTAATTTTGATTTATTTTCCAGCTTTGAGAAGGCAGTTTGGGCTAAGAAGAAACTCCCTTTAGCAGTTATTGATTTCATCTTCGTCTTCAACATCAAGTGCTTCCATATAATTAGGTTCCTCTTATAATTTTTAGATGTTTGCATTAGTATATCAAATGTATTTAGGTGCTACTGTAGATGATCTTTCATATTAGATTTAGCATTATACTTGAATATCTATTGTAAGCCAAGAAGACTTGGCATTCCACTGTATTTGGAGATTTTAAGGAGCTAAAGTTTGAATTTCAGATTTATTACATTGTTCCTAGTTTTTATGTTTGCATGCCAATTGTATGACGAAATGTCACTTGGATGTGAGTGTTGATTGCATTGAATAGATGCCACATATTGCATCAACAAAATAAAAAAAGAATTGCATTCCATGTTAGGTGTAGACTAAGTGGAAGAGAAGTTCATTTTTCAGTCATCCAATGATCTTAAGTAATCTTCCTTATTCTAAGAATAAACTGGAATAATAATCAATCATATATCCCTCTATTGTACAAGTGTTTGACGAAATTTCTAAAAAGAAAATATAGCAAGTTTCAATCATATTTGGACAGGGATATTACACAATCTACCTTGTTAAAGGATTTCAACTTACAGTAAAGTAAGCACTCGGCTAAGAGATTTAAAATGGTCTTCTAGAACCACTTGATGATGGATCTGCTCTTTCCAATACCTTCTGTGATCTCACAATCTAATATGTCTTTTACTTTTCTTTTCACTGCTCTGTCATTCTGCTTGATCTAGGATTCTTCTCAAAATGAATTACTATACATCTCTCTAGAACACCAACCCTTCACTTACAAACTGTATATCTCTCTCACACACACATACATATTTTCTAGGGTTAGAAGCAATCTTATATATCTTTTCAGATCTGGTAGCAAGATCTAGATCAACGATCAAGATATATAATTTATCCTTCCAATGCATTTTGATTTCCTGATTAGCTCCATGCCATGCATAGTATAAAAAAATTAAATGCATAATTAACTCAGTAGACAAATATTAAATGTGTACAAATGTCAGCCCAAATCTCATACAAGTCAGCCTAAACATTTTACGTAAAATTTTGAATCAATCCTGACATGTAAGCAAAAATTGTTCTTCTCGACACTTGACATCTCTGTCGCTTGGCACTTAATATTCTAATTGGCTCGGCGTGATCTAACTCAGCAACCTAAAACTTGCTTTGCAATGTTTCTCAGCCTTGAATGTTTTGCTCGACCACAGTGATAACCAACTAAAACTACCTAAGTAAATGACTAAGTTTAGGTCACTAATCATCAACAAAAATTAGGGATTATCAATCTCCCCCTTTGATATTAGTGGCAAAACACACTTATCATTTTGATTCATTCCATCCAAAATTTTGCCTAAGTACACAATGTACTCCCCCTATGAATGTACATCATACTACATACAAAAATTTATAGTAATACCTTGTACTGATCTCCTTATGATGTGTCCTTGTCAGTCCTGTCAGATTCCCCCTTATTTTTGTCACTGATTGCTAGTGGGCTCAAGTTATACTTGTCAAAAAACTATTTATGAAGTTGTAAGGTGGATGCAAATGCAGTTTCCCAACTGTCCTTAACAAACTTCATAACCTCTATTTGGACTTTTAGTTCGACAGCTAGACTTACAGAACTTTATGTAGTGGAGAGATGAGAATCTCTCTTAACCAATTCATTTGCAGATGAATGTTCTTTCTGAATGACCTCCAAATGAGGTATTAGGCTTGTTTGAATAGTGATCAATTTGGTCCTAATCTGACCATCTTCAGCCATGAGCTCAGCTATCCTCCTTTGCGCATGAGTCAATCTGTTAAAATGTAAGGAGCTAGTGCTAGCATCCATACTCAGTGAACTTCTATTTGACTTTAAGTCTAATTGCAATTTGTCTAAGGCCTGTAGATTATCCTTTGTGAAGAATTCAGCATCACATAAATTCTTATACAAAGAATAAACATTTGTTGCAACTTCCTCCAAAATTCCTACAAGAGAAGAAAGTTCAACCTGCTTTACTACAATCTCTCCTGATATTTTTTCTAGTAATTTGTTCTCAAATTTTCTCTTAGACCATTGCAATAGCTTTTCATTGGCTTCAATGTTGTCATCATTTGCCTTTTGTACAATATGAACTAACTATTCAATAATAGGAGCTTGAGGGTTTTCATCTTCCATGTCAAAAGCTTTTACAAATATGTCTTTGATGTCATGTAGCACTTGCTTTTGCTTCTGCTCTCTTTTCATTTCCTCCTGTCTTTTCTTTCTCTTGAGTAGCTCTTGAAGAGTCTCAATCTTCTCATAAGAAAAAACATTGGGATCCCATGGTGGAATCATAATAACTTCATCTAATGTGACATCAAGAATCAGAGACTTCTTCCTCATAGATTTCCTCCTCTTAAATTTATGTGAACTACTTCTTGGCTTCTTTTCAACAATACCTTTTCCAGTTTCAGTAGTAGTCACCATTGCATCATTCAGTTCAGTCAACATTGCCTATTGATCATGCATGCTGCTTGCTTTAAGTCCACTGGGAGTTGATGATGCAGAGTGTGGTTGATCAGCCAACACTTGCACTGCCTCTTGTTTTTTAGGCTCATTGTTAGTATCCCTTATCTCCTCACTACTATCTAGAACTAATTTCACAACCTCTAAAATAGGTGAAAGTTGTGTAATAACCTCTTGTTCATTTGTTTTCTCCTTTTCTGCTTCTTTTTGAGAATCTTTATCCTCAGGTTCCTTTTGAGATCTCTCTTCATCTCCCTCTGTACTCTTGTCTCCTTCAAGATTAGTTTCCTTAATAGGTTATTGTAAGTTTGAGTCCCTCGGCTCATCCTGATCCTCGACATCCAAATTGCTAGAGTCATCAATTGTCACATCAATTGGACTGTCAATTGTTAGATCAATAGTGTTAACTATCTCTGTTTGTTCTTGTGCTTCTACTCCAGTCTTGTCATGCTCAATAGTAATTTGAACTATTGATTTCTGTGGTGCAGGGGTAGTTTCAATTTCTTTAGCCTTTGGCTCAGATGTTCCTTCATCCGTCTTTCTCTCTTTTTGAGCAATCAATCCAAATATTTCCTTCCAAATCTTAGTACTCTATTGTACTATACCTTCAATATCATTTTTCAAAATAGCATAACATCACTATTTAGATGTGAATTTATGCTTATACTCTTCAACAAATTTTTCTCTTTGTTTCTTAGTTAGCTTAGGAATGACTTGAGCTAATGTCCCTTCTCTTATCTGTCTCTCAGTTGTGAGTGCAAATTCCCATTTTCCAGATAGAAACTCATATAACTCACTCAGCACATTGTTTTGTATCTCTATAGGAGTCAACTTGAAATTACATATCATATCTATAATAGCTTCTTGAACTTTATGCTTATCTTCTACCTTCAATTTTTCATACTTGATAAACTTAAAACTAGATAACCCTGCACAATTTCTCAAATTCTCACATACCTGATTAATATATGTGAATCTCTTGAATGGTGTTGTTGGTATGTTGCTGGGGTCATCATTTTTAGTCTTGTCTTCGTTACTTTCTGGATCCGAATGTAGTTTCCTTCTTGGTCTCTTAACTTGTAGGCTCAGCACAGCCTTTGTTGCAAATTTTTTCTTTGATCCAGAACTACTCTATCCAACCTTATTAGAATAAACTTTTGTTTGCTCAACTGGTGATGTGGCATCAGATGCTCTTGTCCTTGGACAATTTGCAATGGGAAGGGTAACTCTAGGTTTTTCTTTACTCGGCTTGGTTACCTTGGCTATTGCTGGTTTCTTTCCTTTAGTCTTGACTATAATCTCTTCTTCAGATTCACTGGCTTCTGCTTCTTTTTCTTCATATACATCTTCTCCTTGTCCAGTAGATATGTTTAGAGGTCTCCTCATCACTCGTCAATCCAACCATCTTTTTCATATTTTTTGCAATCTTTTTCCTCTTTCTCTCCATGGTTCCTGCATTAAGATTCATGGATATCTTTGCCTTATTTTCATCATAAATTCCAAATATTTTTTCTTTTATATCAATCTCCTCTGCTAGGAGTGTTGTGATAACTGCTGCAGTTTCATTAATGTTAACTTCATAAGGAAATGGCTCCAGCCATGATACCCTCAATGTCACAGCCTAAATGTAAGTGTAATCTGCATCAACTAGGAAACATATCTCTTCATAGTGCTTTTCCACAAGTGAACTAGGAATTCTAGTCCTCAACCTCATTCTCTTTTTGAATTCCACAAAGTAGTTTCGCATAATACTATTGAAATTATTGCCTAATTGTTGAATACATTCACTAATCTGTACAGTAATAGGTCTATCCTTCTTCCAAACAATATTTCCCAGTGTGGGAAATGACTTTTATACATAGAAGAATATAAAAACTAGCAAAGAACCACACTTACATTATGAGCTTTTAGCTTTCCTAATAGATAGTAAGTTCTCAGCTAGTTGTGTCAATTGTAGCTCAGCACGGTCGTAGGTGTGATTCTTCTTGACTATCTTCCATGCTTGGTCTACGGCTATGTAGGGAACACTATCCAGTTAGCTCGACTGATAGAACTTGTGTACAATCACTCTCACTCCAAAGTCAAGTTCTAAATCTTCAATTATAGAGATAGTCATACCTCTGTTATTCCAGATAGCTCCAGTGTTAGTTGCTATCTCTTCTTTACTTTGATCTATCATTGTTCATTTACCACTAATAACTAGATATCCAGTTACTCAATGAATAATATCTTTTGTGATCCTAACTGGTCCATTGTCCAGCCACATATGCATATTATGAACTTGGCTTAGAACAACCTTTATCCATTCATCCTTGAAGTCTAGTAGAAAATCTAGGTCATAAGTTGTTATAGGTTTTCCTCAATTCGTTATCACCTGCTTCACCAATTTTAACCATGTAACAGGATCTAACATCGTGGATCATAAGTACCTTTGGTAGGATTGATGAGAGAGCTCCGTTCAGATCACTTAAAATTTCACTTTTAGGAACGGCTTGAAATTTTGGTGGTTCACATGCGTCACTCCTTACTAGCTTAATTTGTTTCAGCTCCTCCTCCATTCATTTGACTAGTGTGGAAGAACTTGCAATCATAATCTCTAAAATTAGGGTTCAAGAATGAAGAACAGGGTACCTAGGAATGTAATACTTTGCACTATTTCAAATTATGGTTGCTGACGGCACACTAACAAAATTATCAAAACAAACTTTACTAAGATCAATTCTACAACTTCTTTGACTACTCTATGAATGCTTAAAATCACAAGGTAAAATGAGGAATAGAGTGTTTGTCCTTATATAGACTCAAAAGGTCTAGATAGGTTAGTAATAAATATTCTCCCTATTAGGTTAGTGCAAGCCAACTTTCATTGGCCAACTAACACAACTTGCATACCACTCATCTCACCATACTTGGCCATCACACAACTTACTCGGCCAACCAACTTGGCACCTATAGTGCAGATAAATCTTCTTGGCACTTGTCACAAAACATGTCCTTGTGAATCTTAACATATGTAGATATGGACTTTGGCACATTTACATATTAGGAACTTATGTAAGATTTGAAATTTAATTGTAGTTCCTTACATACCTCTATTTCTCAGTTAGAGATGGTGTGATCACCTGATCCATTGGATTGGGTGACCTCAACTTTAGTGGATTCACTGCTACTTGGCTCTATTTTCCTTACCCATGTCTTGTTCATCTGTGCTCTTATTTTTTCAACAGTAGGAGAAGGAACTCTTGTTCTACACTCTCTCTTAGTGTGACCTATCTTCAAACAACTAAAACAGACTAAGCTTCCATTCATCCAACTCTTAGATTTCCCTCTGAAATGTGTCTTTAAGCAATCTTCAGGTGCATGTCCATATTCTTCATAGTAATGACAACTCTTCCTTGTATTATAATCCCAGTTGTAAGTGTTTCCTTTCCTAGATTCTTTTGTTTGTGTCTTTGATGTCCATTGTTGTTTAGCATTGGATCTATAGTCTTGTGCTTTATGACCATGTTTCTGACAGTTGTAATATTAACCATTAAATCTTGGTTTGGGAGATGCATCACTTGCTTCAGCCGAACATTCATGTGCTTTATGTCCAAATTTCTTGCAATTAAAATAGTAACGATTGAACTTAGGTTTTTGATTGGACTTACCTTTCTTGCTTTGGCAGATGTTTTATGTATGACCTATTTTTCCACAGTGGTGGGAAACAGGCTTGTTGTGCTTTGTCTTTGCATTCCTCATTTCACCATTCTTAGATGATTCTCCTTTCTCGAATGATGTCTTTAGTTCAGTGCGACCTAATCTACAAGAATCCTTTGGCCTCCTTGTTGCTTCCATTAGATTCTCAAAATGAGTTAAAGGTTCATTGGGTTTATTCAACCTTTCATTCAGTTCCTTCTTAGATCTCAAGTCATCTTTCAATTTATTGTTCTCAGATCTCAGATTCATCATTTCCATATCTTTCCTACTAATCTCCTAATTTGCAAGTAGCAAATTATTTTCCATGTCAACCTGACTGATTGTCATCATTTGCACATCATGTGTTCTTTCATCAAGTCTAATAGTTATCACTCTTTTATCTTCTTCTGCCATAGCTTTTTCATCTTTAGCTATCTTCTTTTGTTCCACTACTTCACTTACTCTTACTGTCTGCATTTCTTGTTTTCTTTTCAAGTTTCTGACTTCTTCACATAGTGTATTGTTCTTTTCCAGTAGATCTACAATTGCTGCATCGCTCTCAGTAGAATCTCCATTCTGAAATAGATTTGCAGTGTCATCTTCCTGGTAATGATTATCATTCATTTTTTTGGCCAAATCTTTCCTAGCTGTCAATGATTTCTTCAATTCATGTCTTGCTATCTCTAGCTAATGTAATGCTAGCTGAATTTTGATCATCTGATTCTCAATGAATTTACCCAACTTGTAAACCTCCATCTCAAGATCTGTACTTACAAGATGATTAAAATATTTTTGTAGGTGAACCTGGCTCTGATACCAATTATTGGAAGTACAATAATGGGGAAAGAAAGATACTGAGAGGGGGGGGTGAATCTGATCTTAAAACATAACAAATTAAAAACAAATTTATTCACATTCATACATACATGAATTTAACCTAACATCAGATAGCATCAACAACATGAAATGTATCACAATACAAAATTTTGGTAACCCAGAAACCCAAATAGGTAAAACTGGGGCAGGGATGACACCCACAAAATTTTCACTACTGCAGCAATAAAGTGTGCTTGTTAGGGCTACAATATTTTGATTGCAACATGCAATCTACCTAGTTAAAGGTCTGTTTGGTTAAGAACTAAAGATCATTACAATCTACTTTGTAAAAGGATTTCAACTTACATTAAAGTAAGCACTTGGATAAGAGATTTAAAATGTTATGCTAGAACTACTTTGTTATGAGATTTCACCTGATACACCTGTTATAATGTTTCAAGTAGTGAGCCTTCGTTATGCACTCAGATGGTGATGAAGGATCTTCTCTTTCCAATACCTTCTGTGATCTCACAATCTAATATGTCTTTTACTCTGCTTTTCACTACTCTGTCATTCTGCTTGATCTAGGCTTCTTCTCAAAATGACTTATTGTTTATCTCTCTACAACAACAACCCTTCTCTTACAAACTATATATCTCTCTCTCACACACACATTTTCTAGAGTTAGAAGCAATCTTATATGTCTTTTTGGCTCTAGTAGCAAGATCTAGATCAACAATCAAGATCTATAATTTATGCTTCCAATGCATTATGATTTCCTAATTGGCTCCATGCCATGCATAGTATAAAACAATTAAATGTGTAATTAACTCAGTAGACAAATATTAAATGCATACAATGTCGGCCCAAATCTCATACAAGTCGGCCTAAACATTTTACATAAAATTTTGAATCAATCTTGACATGTATGTAAAAACTATTCTGCTCGGCACTTGACATCTCTGTCACTCAGCACTTAATATTCTACTTAGCTCAGCATGATGTAACTCGGAAACCTAAAACTTGCGTAGAAATGTTGCTTAGCCTTGAATGTTTAGCTCAACCATAGTGATAACCAACTAAAACTGCCTAAGTAAATGACTAAGTGTAGTTCACTAATCATCAACAAAACTTAGGGATTAATAGCCATATCTTCTAAAACTTGAAAGTTCCTATTTGAATTCACAGACTGTGAGAGACTGTGCATGACTTCTCTATTTGGCGGTATTAGATTTGAGTAACCGTATGAAGGAAAAATTATTTCCCGTAGATCCTCATATTAGATTGGAGCATCGGCACGATCAACACACTCACGGTGGAGGTTTAGTATTGTGTGGGCCCATATTTACTTTTTCCATGAGGTAAAAACTGGTGTTTTTTACCCACATGAATGTCTTCTTCTCCCTTGTCATGTGACATAGTTTTTCTTCTATTGCCTTACCTTAAACGCATAGAGTTTGGCTTCCTGTATAGAATTCTATTGAGTTGTGAGTAGAATTCACCGTGGGCCCCAATTTGCATCATAGGTTGTGAATCATTCTCTCCAAACCTGCAAAGAATTTCCACATCACTGTGTGAATCAAAGCCAATTCCCCTATTCTGTCATGTGGTTATTGGGATGTGCCTCTCATCTCTAGCTATTGCATGGTCTGCATCCTCAAAGAACAATTTATGATTACCATGAGTTTGTATATTAAAAGAGGAGGAGCCTATGTCATTGCCTGAATCAGAAAACTGAGATGAAGAGGGATTTGGAGCTAAAATAGAGGTGGGTGAAGGCTGAGAATTGGCAACTGTATTGCCTTATGAGATGTGAGATGAACCATTTCCATTTTTAATAATACTGAATAAGGGAATTAATTCTTTTGAAGACTCATATTGGTTCTTTAAACCTTAAAATGCCTTTTTATTGAAGACCACATCTCTACTTCTAATAACCTTTTTACCAATAGGATCCCAAAGTCTAAAGCCATATTGGTCTTCTCCATAACCAATGAAAATACATTTTTTATATTTTCCATCCAACTTCATCCTTTTTTCTTTTGGTATATGAAAAAAGTGTCACAACCAAAGACTCATAAATGTGAGTACATAATTCTCTTCTCCAACCATTCTTCTTATGAATTACAAAATTCCAATCATGATGAAGGTGTCTGGTTGGTCAAATAGACTGTTGTGTTACATGCTTTTGCCCAAAAGTCTTTTCCCAAACTAGCATTAGAGAACATGCACCAGGCTCTCTCTAGTATTGTCCGGTTTAGTCTCTCTACTGCCCCATTTTCTTGAGGCATAAAAGGGATGACTTTAATTCTGTAGATACCTTGATCTGCACAAAATTTGTGAAACTCTGAGGAGCAAAATTCTCCTCCATTATCTATTTTGAGACACTTTATTTTGTGCCCGATTTGGTTCTCAACATGTGCTTTGAAAACTTTGAATTTTGAAAAAACTTCAGACTTCTTTGAAATAAATTAAATCCAAAATTTCCTAGTTTAATCATCTAGAAAAGTGACAAAATAACTAGCACCTCCGATAGAATCAACTCCAAAGGTGTGCCCTTCTTTTCACTACCAGTCTTCAAGAAGTTGACCCTCTTCTGCTTGCCATAAAGACAATGTTCACACAATTCCAAATCAATAGATTTCACCCCTTTTGAGCATAACGTCAAGGCCATTCTTACTAATATGGCCAAGCCTTTGATCCCAAAGTGTTGACTTGTTGTCCACAAATGATAAAGCAACTCCAATTTGACCAATGTCTTTGAGAAGATATAAACTTCCCACTCTATCTCCTTTCATAATAATCAATGAACCTTTTTTGATTTTCCAAGTGTCCTCAAAGAAAAAAGTATGAGAGCCTTGTGAATAAAGTTGGCTGATAGAAATCAGATTTCTCCTTAATTTGGGAACATGCCATACCTCTTTTAATATCCACTTACCTCCTCCTTCTAAAGGTAATAAGACATCTCCTTTGCCAATAATTTCACATTCCTTATTATTACCTAAAAAGACTTTTCCAAACTCACCTTCTTGGTTGTTTGTGAATGAATCCAAACAAGAGGTAGCATGGAAGGAAGCACCGGAGTCCAAGACCCAAGAATATTATTTTGTGTCGGTTGTAGCTATCACTAAAATCCCATCATCTTTATCATGGACTATTTTTTCTTTGCTATCCAAAACTTTGTCTTGTGCCTTCTTGTACTTTATACAATCTTTCTTAAAATGGTCGGCTTTTCCACAAAACCAACAACCATTTTGTCTACCTCTTGATTGTGATCTTCTTGCTGAATTGGACCTCTGATGATTATAATTATTTCTACCTCTATATTGGTTTCTTCCTCTATTCTTGGTGCTCACCATAGTGAGAGCATCACTGGATGAGGACTCATTACTCCTCGTTCTCAAGTCTTCAAAGAGAAGAGTGGCTGAAACTTCATCAAAGGTCAACTTCTTGCTTGATGCCAAATTTCTTACCACTGTTACAAGTCCATCCCAGCTATTAGCTGGAAGATAACATAGTAATAGAACACCCTTATTCTCATTGTCTTGAGTCATGCTAAATAAATTTTCTTTTCTAATCAAGGTATTAAATTCATTAAGGTTATTTGTCATAGCTTTGCCTTCCCTCATGTTAAGCTTGTATAACTTCTTCATGATGAAGACTTTGTTCACAGGGGATGCCTATGCATATGTCAAAGTTAGTTTATCCATACCTCCTTTTCTATGCTTCGTTTGCAATGTTATGCAAGACATTGTCGCCTAATGCAAGGAATATTATCGCCTTGGCTTTTTCATCAAGCTTCTCCCAATCTTCATCTTTCATGGAGGGTGGTTTCTTTTCTTTTCCATCAAGTGTAAGAGAAAGGTCTTTCTTGATTAACAAAGACTTCATTTGAATCTTCCATATCCCATAGTTCTTCCCAGAAATTTTTTGAACCTTTAAATCTTCCTTTCTCAGGAAATTTATCACCAATTTCCAATTAGTTGTTTGCTTAGCTCTGATACCAATTGTAGAAGATAAAAGCACAGAAAAATAATAACAAAATAAAAAATAAACAAACATAGAATTTATCATGGTTCAGCCTAAAATCCTACATCCACACTGAGAGCAGAGATTATTATTAATATGTCAAAATAATATATTTATAATGATACAACAACAACTTATAAATAAGCTTCCAATAACACCAGAGTCTCAACAACCATAATAAAGAGGGAAACATTTAGGAGGGAACTGGTGATGACCGACGGCCTTCAATTAACAATCTACCCATCTGCAATTTGACTGGCTCATCCTGTACGTCTTTCAGGTCTGAGGAAGGGAATGATTCAAAGATATAAAATTTAAGATCAATTATGATTCATCTGATTTGGAATTGGAAGACAAAACATAAATCATTTTTTATGAAGTATACTCTCCTAGTATTGTCTACTATGAACCCCAAGGAAATCAGGTATTTACTCTTTGTAAATCACTAAAGCTTGTAAACGTATTTAAAGATCTACAGTTGTGATCTTCTTCTGAAAAAATACTTGATTTTAATATAGGACATTGAGGCCTTGAAAGAGAAGCTTAGGAAAGCCTTAAGAGTGGTTGAGAAAGTGGAAGCAGTTTTGTGAAAGGACACTGCCAATTACAAAAATGTAAAAGCGGCTGTGATTAAAGTGAATTACAAAGTACGCACTATTTTTAATAATTTAGATGCAATTTGATGTTATCCCTATGAAATTTTATGGGTGTGGATGGATTGGATCCACACCAAAATAAAAACACAAATATGCTAAAGAATAGACATGGATATATTAGAAATCCATTTTCATTGCTACAATAAAACAATTACAAACTGCCTTTATTTATAGAGGACTTAGAACACTCCAGAACTTTGCACATCAATATAGTCACTTCCCAAATGAATGATATATGTAGGAGAAGAATCAAGAATATGGTAGTCACTACATGCATGTGAAGAATTATCTACAACTATGGTGGTTGAATGGAGACTCTAGTCTCAACAATTAATGCAGACGGTGAGCTTGGTGGTAGAAATTAATATCTACCAACACTCCCCCCCTAATTTCTACCACTGTTTATATCAATATTTAAAATACTACATTAGGATTTTCCTCCCTTAATGTTGACCATGAATGTTGCAGCATTCAAATTCCTTTTTCTTTTCTTGTTGTCTTTTTTTTGATATCCTTTATAAACCCTTTCATTTTCCTGATGCCAAAATGCCATTCTCTTATTCTTCAACAATTGATATGCTTTTATATTTGTCCAACTCTTTCAAACTTCAAACCATTTTTATGATTTGTTAATTTGATGAGGCCTTTCTCTCAGTCTTCTCCCACTACTACGATAGCCCTTCAAAACTTTAATCTGCAACCTTTTTAAATCTTTCCATCTATGGATGTAATGCCAAAAAAATTTATTATATTTTTAAAATTACCCACTATTGCCATCATCTTTTACATACAAAATTTAATACTTGAACAAGTTCTTGATCATTCAAGTAATAGTTTTCCAACTTGATCCATAGCCCCATGCATAGTCCAATTTCATGCATCTTTCCATAGAACCCTTCTTGTACTCTCTATTCTAACATCTATTTTTACAATGACTCTTCAAACCAAAAATAGTGCACGGATGTAAGTCCCACCATTTATTCTTTGTATGACCCTTTCTATTACAATGTGAACATTGCACAATTTGCATTCCTTGAACTGTTTTACTTGTAACTGTATCATTCTTTCTTCTTCTTGTGCCATATCCAAGCCTCTCATATTTTTCCCTAATAATAGGCTCAATCGCGTGCTTCATTCCTTGCTCATTCTTTCCTATTCCTTTACCTTTGAAACCCATTCTTTTCATAATCTTCAAACCAACATTGCCATCAAAACAACTAAAAATATTTTCATTATCATTACACCTTATATGTTCATCATTACACTCTTTTTCACAAATAGCTTTAGGAAAATCACATTTATTAAATGCTAGATTCAAATAATTTGTACTAAAAGAAACATCATGAACTAATGGTTTTGACTTTAAACAGTCATTCTCTGCTTTCAACAAACAATTCTCCTCTTCTAATTTCTTTATTTTTCCACTAATTCTTCATTTATTTTCTCAATGTCATTAAACAATTTTAATCTTTCTTCTAATTCCTCATTCTTTTTATTATTCTCATCAAACAATTTTGACTTTTCTTCTAATTATTTATTTTTTCTCTAAGATTACATGATTCCTTCACTTGCCAATTATGTGTTTTTTCCACAAACTTTAAATTGTTTTCTATCTCTTCAATTGCATCTATATAGACATTAATTTCATTTAACAATTTAGATTTTTTTTCTCCCATTTCATTTCTTAATCTTGTCAATTCTTTTTGTAAAATGTCCTTTTCACATATTAAACTTATATTTTCTTTCTTTTCTTGTATGAATTCTTCTCCTAAATTATTTGTCTTCTCTTTCTTAACTCTATCAGCTTTTCCCATTGAAATTAAATTATTAAACTCAGCTTAACAACTCAATCACCTTCTATAACGTCCAACCAGGGAACCCAGGAGGACTGACAATCTAATCTCTAAATATGAAGTCAATATTTTTTTTCTAAACTATTACAATGCACATTTTAAAAATAATCGATATATATATGCTCACAAAACATGAATGCAACATAACTGAGATTTCCTAGTCCTCACGCGTTCCCTAACACTGCTACTCAAACAATATTAATTGATCTAATTACATTTAAGAGTTTTATAATGAGTTACAAATCTAATATATTTATAACACTTCAGAATAAATGACTACTGTCTGATAACATGTTTCAATGAGTAGCCACCAACATTTAATTTACCAACACAACCCATTCTTCATAACTAACTAATGAAATTCATAACATCTAAAAAGCATCTTATAAATTTAGTTTCTTATAGACATTAGGGTAAAGATTATCATACATTATCGCATACCCTACCACCTAGATGTACATTGTACTAGATATATTTTAAGACACCAATCAAAATGTTCCTAACTTGTTCCTAATATCAATCATAATTTAACAATATGTGAATCAATTTATTGAGTTACTATCACAGGTTACACTGAACTAAAAATGTATTTTACTTCTTTTCTATAAACTTCTCTTAATATTTGGAATCTCCTTTCATAATTATATAACTATTCCACAATTGTGATTCTATTATCATTTATCATTCCTATACACCTTCTTATCTAACAATAACATTTCTCTTTGGCATAAACAAAAGTTCATTTATAAACCAATCATTTCATAATATTCCTTTATAGTCAATTATATAAGAGAGCTTATCATATCAATGTAAGCTAGGTCCTTATTCACAAAATAGGAGAGAACTATAAGAATAAATTTTCATTCAAGAGATCACTTACTTTAGTACAAGGTAGCATTAGAGGGAAATAAATGACAAATTCCACATTATTTTAATATTTGTGATGTATACAAGTAAGAGCATAAATTTTCCCTTCATTTCACCTGGAAATACCCATTCCCATTACATTGTTTCACCCTTCATTTAAATTTCATTACATTACCCAACAAGGGATTTCAATAAATAAATACATCATAATTACAATTCACTGAAGTACATGATACAGAACTAGAATCTTTGATAGCTTCCAAGCATGAATCGAAAGGCAAATTCATCCATGCAAACATGAACAGCACCTTGATAAGATTAACCACCCTACCACATGGAACTGTGAAGTTCCACTCCCCTATGCTAGGAGATAGAACCAAAGTCCACATAAGCTCTAAGGCAATCTGAGGTCAAGAATAATCCTTTCCAAAAAATAACAATCCAAAAGCAAAAACAATAAGAAACACAAAATATAAACAAGTATCCAAACATCATAAAATACGATCGAGGGCTCCAAATTACCAACTAGGTGGGTGTCATCACAGAGCCTATGTATTGGGATCCTCCCTAGAAACCATGTAACATTAGTCCCATCTCAATGTTTAAGGATCTACCCTGGCCATTACCCATGGTACCGGTACTCCAACAGGTCTATGCGGGCTTTAACACTTCTTATCTTTTAGTATGTTGTAAACTCACGCTTAACACAAGTTCATTATAATGGTTATCATTTGATTAAGAACTCACCCATAGGATCTCCTAGCAACCAATTTGGGTCCTGGCACCTATAGTGAGCCACCCACCTAGGGTACCTTGTTTCCCTACTCAAACATGTCATCAAAAGGGACTTGCAATCACTACAAAACATCTAGTACATACGTTGAGGAAACTCTCATGTGTTCTCAAACCTTCAGGATGAGTCCAAACACTAACAAGACGCATAATACAAATAAGAACAATAGATGGTATTCACAAGACACTTTGACAATGATTTTATCATACACCAAATCATAGAGAGAACAAACGCAAAAGTGTTACCAAAGCAAATAAACTATCAAAATCAAGGGTGATAAAATGACATCCTAAACCTTTCAAAACTCAATAAAAATGAATAGGAGTTTAACCAGTATCCAAACATAAAATTCACATAGGATTCAAACCACACAAGAAGACATAATCACTCCAATATTGGATAATGACAAACTCATCAAGCCTAAACATTATATACATATACTTATTTCTAGATTCCATTACGAATGTTTTAAAACTACCTTACTTATCTATAAATATGATCAATAATAGAACATAAACAATAGAAAACAAATTCCTACATTAAATCAAATAGACACAATAAAATTCATTCTAGTTTTACACTCTACCTAGAGTCTTCCAGAGAATTTCCTTGGTGTTAGAGCAATTCCATAAACTTTCAGGTTGTCCAACATCCTTCTCGCTGTCCACCTGGATATACCCCCACGCAGTGATCTATAACTTTTTACGTGTATCATATTTATTTGATCACTCAAGTGAGAATTTATGCAATTGAGTTCTTACCAACATATTAAAACCTTACCAAGATTCAACAGTGGGTTAGAGAGATATGGCCTCCGCATTAGGACTGTATTTTGTTTCTTGCAACAACCATTTCCTCATTTTTTTAGAAAAATAAAACACTATCCTCTTCCTCAATTCTTGAGTAAATAATATCATTTTCACATTTCCAATCCTATTCTCAGAATCTCCAAAAACCAAGTCTCTCCTCATAAAATATTTTACGTTATACATATAGACAACTATATGGTTGGAGGATTTGCTTTACGGGAAGCAACTTATCCAACTTCCATAGTTGGTTTCAAATTAAATCAATTATTCCTATGAATTATAGGTTACAAATTTAATTATTTATTAACTAAAATAAGATTATTAAGTAATCAAATATACCAATGATAAGAAACATGATCAAGTAACTCACATAGCCGAATGGTAACTAGCTAGCCTTACTCCTAGGAGTTATTGAGTTTGAATCTCCTAGAAAGCTAGTTTTTCCAATTAGGCATAATTATCTTAGTTCTTGTATTATTATTTATTTTTTAATTTTTTTCTCAATACAATATTTACATCACAACTCTAATTATACATATACATATCTTTATACATACACAAATATATTTATATATATACATAGGTATATATGTGTGCACCCATATATACATACATATACATATATTTTATTTTATTTTAAAGGCAAAAATGGTAGAGCCATTGTAATGTATTAATATTTTAATTTCACTGCTTCAAGGGCTCAAGAGGGAAAGAAGTCAGAAAGAAAACCCTCTATCCCTACATGATACAAACATAAACTATACATAGTATGAAGAAGATTTTAGTGCAGATGAAAATGCCCGATTAAAACTAAGGCTAGAGATATAGCATGTCTGCCACATAATGCAAAACATGAATTATATGTAAATTCAAAACATGGATTCTCAAAAACTCAAAGACTATCCAAACAGAGAGAGATGGTTACATGCATATAACTACCCTATTACACATTTACCCAAAGGGCTTCTATACTTGTCTGCAATACAAAATGCAGAAACATAGTAAAACTAAGATAAAATTTCATAGAACCATGTTGAATCCTCTTAACCAAAAATCCATATCGCAAAAACTCAAAATTCCCCAACGATATTTCCAAAACTCAAAGACATTGAACTAGGGTCACGAGCACTAAACTTCCACTCTACCTTTCCCTTTGCAAAGGCCTCTACCAACTTTGGAAGTTGCCGACAATGCTAGAGAGATGGTAGATGGGGGATACTTTGCTAAATTATCCTTATCCACAAAAGCCAAAAATATGGAGATTATTTCAAATAGAAAAAATGCATTTTCCACCATTCTACTTGGAAAAATCTTCATAAATTTGATGATTTCCCTTCGCAAATGTAGTTGGTCACGTCCCTCCAAAGCCAGCTTAAGTATATCATAAAGTCACACACACTCCTTCTTCTCTTCTAGGTGTTGTGGAGATAAAAGACCACCTATCCATGCCTTTGAATTTTAGATTTGGTACCCTTGTAGAGCCATATGTATCTCCCCTTCCATCACAAATTATGGTCTTAACACTTTATTTGTCATTTGAAGGAGTAATACATAATCTGGAAGAATATCATACCAATTTGATAGAAACACTGATACAACCTGGGTATGATAGATGTGTTGTTGAGCACTTGGAAGTAGAATACCATCTCCAAAAATTCCTCTAATTGCATCCATGATGTGACCTAGGAGAGGTTTAAAAGTAACATTCATTTATCTTCCCAAATATGGCCCATCGAGCGGGTGCTCACAGTCCTTGATTTGTAGACAAATCCTAAGATTTAGCTCTTGGTAATCCATGCTTACTTCTACAAAAAATAATGAAAATTGCCTGCTACAATATGGTGATTCGAGAGTACCCAAATTAAGGGATTAAATAGCCCATAGTTGTGTTAATCGGCATGATGAAAAAAAATGTGACGAGCCCTGTGCTTAAAATCCACATCCATTCCAGATTAGGAAAATCTCGAAACCCTGCGCATATAATTTGAAATCAATTTCTTTAGATACAAATCTTCACCCTTCATCCTTTCTTTGACACGCAACCTACCTTGTCAAGAGACACCTCACCTGCTTACCTCATGTACTTGTGAATTATTCTTTATTCTAATTCAACTTGGCAATGCCTTTAAATCTGGATGTGTAAAGTTGATGTAAGCATGATTCTTTCCTACCACCTTTCATACATGTCATGTGTGCCATCTAATGCTTATGACATTAGGCACCTTGAAATTCTATGCCCTAACCACCTGTGTACTTACTCATGTGTGACATCTTGCACTCCTCCCTCAGAAAATCTGGCATTTGATTGTAATGAACCTACTCGTATTCTGATACCCAATCCATTTCCACACCATCCACTCCCAGATTTGATAGCCAATCAGCGAGTTTTTTTCCCTCCCTATATTAGTGCGTAATTATGAATGAATTAAATGTGGAAAGAATTTTGTTTACCTCCTGCAGCACATATTGTATCTCCCAATTTGTAGAAGCTTTTTTTATAAATAAGAGATAAAGATTAGGGAATCACCCTCGATGTATAGGTCTATTACCCCTAGTAGAATAGCTATTCTAACTTCACATAGTACTGCCCTTGCCTCAGCCAGATTGTTTGTGCCTTCTAGAAATTTACAATGTGCTACTACCACAATTGATTTGTCCCATCTCCTTAGGGAAAAACCCGTCCCTGACTTACCGGGGTTTCCTTTACAGGCTCCATCAAAATTTAATTTTATTTGTTTGAAGTCTGGTGGTCTCCATTGAATTTCTTTTCTAATCTGGTGTTTTGGCATTTTTCCTTCTAATACTCCTTTGAAATGGATACTAATCTGCTTCTAGCTATTCAAAATGGCATTGTCAATACATTTACATATATTTAGGCACACCAAAACCTTCTTTCAACACATAATATATCTATTATATATACATATATTAATTTATTTATCTAATAAAATAACTAAGAATCATATTAAAAATATAACTTTCAAGAATAAAAGAACATAGTCAACTGACCAAGATATAAATATCAAAACCATAGAAATAATAATACAACCCAAACCCAAATAGGGTTACTTCCTAAAAAAGGAACCTAAGTCACAAGGGGTCTACTTGGGGAAACCTTGGTAATATCTCCATGACAAAAACATTCAAGGATTTTAAAGGCATGCTCAGACCTGTGTGGCAAGGTGGATTCGATGCCTGGTACGTGCATCCTGCATCACAAAGTTGAGAAACACAAATATATACATATATGTGAAATAAATGCCAAACAAGGAGGGGGAGTCCGACATCATGTGGATCTCCCACAAAAGTGACTATGACTGCCTCCCCTCATCCTACACACACCATACAATACTCATTCTAAATCATAATTGAGTTAGTATTGTTAGCTCCACCATAATCTCAAAATAAAAATGAACTATCATCATTGATAATGTCGTCATGTATATAAACCAAATTTTATTAAATATTCTAAGACTATAACTCATTAGGCGACATTCAAATCATTTTTAAATTATCATTAGGATGAACATATTATCCTACATATTTTGAAAGCATCTCATCATCTAATCAAATAAGAGAAAGCATAGAGTTCAAGTATGATGTCACTAGGGTATAAGAACCCGTAATACAAAGTAATACTAACTAATTATAAAACAAGGGTCAAATTGAATCCATAATATGATCCATCAGGTGAATTGGGTTAATCCCTAATTAATAATTATCATCACAATCATTAATTAAATCATACAAGAATGTTAATTATGATTAGGTAAAGCATAAAAAAGAATCTAATCTTTAAGGCAATTTGAACAACATATATGCACCATCTAGAACATAATTAATCAACTTAATTCATCCAGTGTACTCAAACCATCAAAAAGGAAGTTCCTCACACAGCAAACATATGAGATTGTTTCATAACATGATGTTCCTAAAATATCATTAAAACATAGTTGGCATCACTACTCAAAGAGAAATATACATTAATCACTTTAGTGGAGATGAGATAGATTGGATTACTAACTTCAATCAAAATCCTTAGTATAGAATAAAATTCTCAAACTTACAACAAGCATAATCAGGTTTTGTGAGGGTTAGAGGGGCATTACATCCTCCCTCCCTTAGATTCGACTTACTCCTAGAAGTTATGTACTAAAACATTCATAATACATAACAAACAAATACCTAACAAAATAATTGAACCTTTTCAAGTAATCAGGTTATCACAATTTTGTGGTTCTTACATTGTTTTAACTTATTTCAGATTAGCGTAGATCACTCATGGAAAATTTATGAAATAGACTATTATAATGCAAGAACTTTATACAGACAAGACATGTAGAATTAAAATGTATTTTCTATTTTACACCAATTTGTAACCCTTGATAGTTCCTTCTATACATTCCTACTAAGACTAATATCAGGTATAAAAAAAATGGTTTATATATTGATATTTTTACTTTTTTTTCAAAATCAAAGTTCTTATTTATTGTAACTAAGATAAGGGGTAAGAATTCTTGATAACATCTCAAAAGCTAAAAATCTAAAAAATATGAGTCACAAAAGTATTACATTTGTTAGTATAATATAATATCACTTTAAACCTTAGGAGTAATTATAATTGTGAAGCATCTTAAAAGTTCCTATGTAATTTTCAAATATAGACCCTTAAATAGAAAACCAATACAAGATGGCATAAAACATTTATAAGAGAAATCAACTTATCATATTCAACCAAGAATTATTCATCTTATAATTTACCTTAACACCCAATTCTATAGGCAACTCTTAGCAAACACAAAATAGTTCCTTATTATGTAGCAGCTATTTATTTCCTATCATCAAGTGTCTCGAATATAATGTAGAACACACAGATACATTTATTTTTACAAGAATGAAATTAGAAACACCTAATATAACCTATATTATCATTAGATTACCCTAACCTTACTCCTAGATAAATTATGACAGTTTAGCTAGTTATTGCACCATTAATATAGAAAGCCATTCCCTACAAACTGTATGTCGGGCACTTGTACAAACACACCTACTTCCAATCAAATTTAAATAGTAAGATTATGAGTTCATATAAACTTGTTACTTTATAAATACTCATAGAACCATTAAGAGGAGGAGAAACACATTGCTACTACCCGATTTCCACTATTTATGTTACCAACATATTAATCATCTTTGCCTTTTCTTTCCTCAAGAGAATTTAGGAATACCCAATCATACCCTTAACCTAATATGCATGATTCCTTTTTGTTCCTAGTAAAGATAACAACATATTCCACTTCCATGATTACCTACATAATTGGTTTCATTTAACAACATAAAGGTTCATCTCTATATTGATAACTATTCAATCCTATTCCACTTGCATTCTATAACTTAGAATTTTTATACTATAGACATTCAACTAGAAATATTACCATAGATATGATGCTTATCATGCACACCTAATCCAAATTCATTTTCATAATTATTATTGATGGATTCATCTATTCACGAGGCATCTAGAAAATACACATTTAAAGTGAAAATTTTTACTTCAAACTTTAAGATAGAGAATCAAATACCAACTCCAAGATAAAATACTTGGATGTTAGTATATTCTTACCTTAGTCTTTCTTGATTAATTTTGTACCTATTAACATGGAATGCAGAAATGATATAACTTTTCAAAACAGGAATAAAACACTTCTTCTTTTAACTTAAATGTAAATGGTAAAACCCTTCGGACATAGGTCCTTTACCCAAGTGTTTTCTAATTAGGCACATATGAATCTTAGTGAAGGTATAATTGTCATATTGTTTTTCCTAAGAAAATTTTAGTCCTTCAAAACTTATTCTGAAAAAGGGAAATAGAGAGAGAAATATATTTGTTCTTTCCTTTCAATTCCTTACTTCAAGAAAGGTAGAGAAGAGAGAGGTAATTAATTCAATTCTTAAATCCAAATAAACTCTTTTCTCTTTCACAATCACTAGGCATATTGTTGATAGTTACTTAAAATATCACGTCTATGAAATTTAATTAGTATAATTTATACAGGAAGTAACAGAATGTGGAATCATCCAAGGAAATAAGTATGCATAGTCCTTAAAATTTCTCAAAATAATCAATTTAACAACAACTCAAAGCACATGTCATGATATTTAAAAGATGCATTGACATACACAAATGATCAAAATAATCATTTTCTTCCCAAATACTCTAGGTTTTAGACAATATAAGTGAAAGGTATAGACTCCCTAGTGAGTAATTTTCACCCAATCCAAAAATTTATTTGAACCCATTATTAACCCAAAAATCAAAATCTTAAAAATACAAGTAAATTTCTAAGATAATTTAATATTAGTACTATCTAGTATTTTTCCAAAACACTAATAATAGATACACTAAAAGATGCCATTTTGATAACTACAATTCAATTTTGTAAGAATGATGCTAACATTCATAAGAAATATAATACAAGATCTTAAAGGGTAAGCATAGTTGAGTTATGAGTCCTAGAGTTCCTAGTGTGGAAACCTAGAGCTTTGATACCAAATGTAACGCCCCGCCAGGGAACCCAAGAGGACTGAAAATCTAATCTCTAAAGATGAAGTCAATTTTTTTTCTGAACTATTAAAATGTGCATTTTAAAAAGAATTGATACACATATGCTCACAAAACATGAATGCAACATAACTGAGATTTCCTAGTCCTCACAAGTTCCCTAACACTGCTACTCAACCAATATTAATTGATCTAATTACATTTAAGAGTTTCATAATGAGTTACAATTCTAACATATTTATAACACTTGAGAATAAATGACTAATGTCTGATGAACATGTTTCAATGAGTAGTCACCAGCATTTAATTTACCAACACAATCCATTCTTCATAACTAACTAATGGAATTCATAACATTTATAAAGAATCTTATAAATTTAATTTCATATAGACATTAGGGTAAACATTATCATACATTATCGCATACCCTACCACCTAGATGTACATTGTAATAGATATATTTTAAGACACCAACAAAAATGTTCCTAACTCATTCTTAATATCAATCATAAGTTAACAATATGTGGATCAATTTATTGAGTTACTATCACAGGTTACAGTGAACAAAAAATGTATTGTACTTCTTTTCTATAAACTTCTCTTAATATTTGGCATCTTCTTTCACAATTATACAACTATTCCACAATTATGATTCCATTATCATTTATCATTCCTATAGATCTTATCTAACAATAAAATTTCTCTTTGACATAAACAAAAGTTCATTCATAAACCAATCATTTCATAATATTCCTTTATAGTCAATTATATAAGAGAACTTATCATATCAATATAAGCTAGGTCCTTATTCACAAAAAAAGAGAGAACTAAAAGAATAAATTTCCATTCAAGAGATCACTTACTTTATTACAAGATATCATTAGAGGGAAACAAATGACAAATTCCACATTATTTTAATATTTGTGATATATACAAGTAAGAGCATAACTTTTCCCTTCATTTCACCTACAAATACCCATTCCCATTATATTGATTCACCTTTCATTTACATTTAATTACATTATCCAACAAGGGATTTAAATAAATAAATACATCAAAATTACAATTCACTGAAGTACATGATGCAGAACTAGAATCTTTGACAGCTTCCAAGCATGAATCTAAAGGAAAATTCATCCATGCAACCACGAACAATACCTCAATAAGATTAACCACCCAAGCACATGGAACCATGAAGTTACACTCCCCCATGCTAGGAGATAGAACCAAGGTCCACATAAGCTCTAAGGCTATCTAAGGTTAAGAATAATCCTTTCCACAAAATAACAATCCAAAAGCAAAAAAAAAAGAAACACAAAATACAAACAAGTATCCAAACATCATAAAATATGAGTGAGGGCTCTAGATTACCAAATAGGTGAGTTTCATCACAAAGCTTGTCTATTGGGATCCTCCCTAGAAACCATGTAACACCGGTCCCGTCTCAAAGTTTAACGATCCACCTTGGTCGTTACCCATGGTACCGGTACTCCAACAGGTCTATGCGGCCCTTAACACTTCTTATCTTTTATTATGTTTTAAATTCACCCTTAACCCAAATTCATTTTAATGGTTATCACTTGATTAAGAAATCACCCATAGGATCTCCTAGCAACCACTTTGGGTCCTAGAACCTATGGTTAGCCACCCACCTATGTTACCTTGTTTCCCTACTCAAACATGCCATCAAAAGGGACTTGCAATCACTACAAAACATTTAGTCCCTAGGTGTAGGAATCTCTTGTGCATTCTCAAACCTTTAGGATGAGTCAAAACCCTAACAATGTGCATAATACAAATAAGAACAATAAATGGTATTCACAAGACACTTTGACAATTATTTGAAACATTATCATACACCAAATTAAAGATAGAACAAACGCAAAAGTGTTACCAAATGAAATAAACTATCAAAATGAAGGGTGATAAAATGACATCCTAAACCTTCCAAAACTCAATAAAAATGAATAGGAGTTTAACTAGTTTCCAAACATAAAATTTACATAGGATTCAAACCACATAAGAAGACATAATCAAACCAATATTAGATAATGACAAACTCATCAAGCCTAAACATTAGATACATATACTTATTTCCAAATTCCATTATGAATGTTTTTAAACTACCTTACTTATCTATAAATATGATTAATAGTATAACATAAACAATATCAAACACATTCCTACATTAAAACAAATAGACACAATAAGATACATTCTAGTTTTAGACACTACCTGGAGTCTTCCAAAGAATTTCCTTGGTGTTAGAGCAATTCCATCAACTTTCAGGTTGTCCAACATCCTTCTTCTTGTCCTCCTAGATATACCCCCACGCAGTGATCTATAACTTTTCACCCGTATCAAGGAGAGACATGGGAAAGGCTTCGAGTGGGAAAGGATTTTCAAATTCATGTGGGGTTCCTACCAGGAAAGAAGGCCTAGTTGTGGGCAATGTTCTTGGTCCTAGATCGGTCTTAGCGAAGGGGATTTCCATCAACCCTATAGTGGAATCTCCAATACTAGTTTTGAATTTGGTCCTGCAGGTGTCAGAATCCGTTCTAGGTGGCAAGGAGAATCATCCCTTTGCCTTGATGTGATAGTGTGTGCTTTGCCTATGCTATGTGTTGATAAGGTTTTGCCTTGTCCTTCAAGAAATCTATGAGTTTCTGGGAATATTTCAGAGGAAGGTCCTAGTCCAATTCTAGGAAAAATAGCTCTAAGGATCCACTAGGGGGGTCCCTTGAAGTTGGTTTTGTCGAGGAAAATACCTCTTCTCCCAAAAAGTGGTAAAAAATTTTGGGTGCTAAACAAGTAGAGAGTCATTCTTCTGTTGTTTGAATTGTGAAGGTTGACTTTGTGGATGGTGCAGTAGCCATTTTTGTTCCTAATTCTTTGGTGGATCTCTTTGTCTTAGCTATGAAGTTTACCCTGGTCGGTAAGTTTCTTGGCCCTCGTCCTGATATTGAACTGGTTAGATCTTTTGCTAGGAAAAAGTGGGCCTTGAAGGGACAGGTTGATAGAGTTGCATTAACAAAGGGAGTTTTATCCTTTTCATTCTCTAATAAAGAAGATTAGGACTCTATTCTATGTGGAGGGCCGTATCTATTTTGAATAACAATGATTTCTTTTCATAAATGGACCCCCAAATGGGATTATTCAAATATTTTTTTCAATGCAACGCCGGTCTGGGTTAAATTTCCTGGCTTACCCCTGGAATTCTAGAATGAGGAAGTTTTTAAAGCCTTGGCCTCATCTTTTGGAGCGGAGTTACTCTCTGTTGACCCAATAACTAAAGATAAAAATTGTCTGGGTTTTGCTAGAATCTATGTCAATATATGTCAGTTTGATAACCTCCCTTCGGTTATTATTATCAATTCCAAGCTAGGTATCTGTATGCAAGAAGTGGAATTTGAATCTCTCCCTTTTGCATGCTTTGTATGTGATAAAATGAGTCACTAGGCCAAGAATTGTTTGAAGAAAGTGCGGAAGGATCCCAAAAGTCTGGTCCCAGATCCTATTCCTCCAAAGGAACACAAATTAATCTGGAAGGAGAAGAAGGTGTCTGTAACAACAAAAGAAGTTAGTATTAACAAGGGTGACCATGAAGATGGTAGTGGTGACATTGTAGATTCAAATGGGATTCTAATCCTGGAAGAAGGGTAAATAGTGGAATTGGTAACACACATATCTAATTCACTAATGAAAGAAGTGTTGGTAGAGGTTGTGGTTCTTATCCAAGTGGCAGATCAGGTGCTCAAAGTTGAAGGTGCCAACCTTTCTATTCAACTGGATAGATTGGATTTTGGGTGGATTCTTCCTCTTTTGACCCAAAAAAATATGATGAGGAGGCTTCATCCTCTACTCCAGATACTCTATCTGGTAGTGGTGATGAAGAATCCTTTGCTACTCCAGATAATCTAGACTTGAATGGGGCTCCATAGACTACTCAATTAGGAAAGAAGCAAAATAAACAACAGAGAACTCTCACTACTCTAGGATCTAAGGGACTGGTTACGAGGACTAGGGCTAATGGAGGGTCTAATATTTGAAACATGAAGGCAGACGTTGGTTCCCAAAAGAGAACTCCAGGTCAAACCTCCAAGAAACAAATCAGAGAAAGGGAAAGTAAAAAGGATATCACGGATGGTAATAAATTGACCATCCAAGATGTTTGCACTCTGGTTAAGATATGAAGATCATATCATGGAACATTAGGGGGCTCAATGCATCCCATAAGCAGGATTTGTTGCAAAACCTAGCTAGAGATCATAAACTAGATATCATGATGGTTCAAGAAACCAAAACGATTAAAGAAAAGGTTGAAAAAATCAAAATTTTCAAAAATTTAGGTGTTGTAGGATCTAGTTCTATTGGAGCCTTGGGAGGTATATCTATTTTTTGGAATCTTAATAATATCAGAGGTGTTATTCTTGAAAGTGATGTTAACTATTTGAGCATAAAATTTACTCATCTCAAATCAGTCTTTGAATGGGTTACTACTAACATCTATGCTCCTAATTCCAAATCTGGTAAAGATAATTACTGGAAAATGGTTGAAGATCATAGATTGTATTTTTTTAACTCTCCCTGGCTAGCTATGGGAGATTTCAACTGTCATGTGAAAGAAGATGAGAAATTTGGAGGGATAGATAGTTTGAGTCAACTAGAGGGAACAGTTGATTTGATGGACTTTGTCAATCATCAAGCTCTTGTTGGTATTGATCTCCAAGGTGTTAATTTCACTTGGTCTAATAGGAGAGTGGGAGAGGATCTTATTCAGGTTCATCTCGACCATGCCTTGATATCTAGTAATTAGCTTAATAACTTATGTTGCTCATTGTCCTCTATTACTAAGGTTGGTTCAGATCACTCCCCCCTCTCCTTTGTTGCTAAATTAAAGAAGGTGAAGGGAAATATACCCTTTAGATTTGAAAAAATGTGGATTGACCACCCTGAATTACAATAGAGAATCTCATAATGGTGGAATGTGGACATTCATGGGACTAATATGTTTTAGGTATCTTACAAACTCTAGCATATTAAATAAAATATTAAGGTTTGCAGTAAGGAAGTGTTCGGGGACATCTTCAAAGTCAAGCAGGACTTGCAAAAGGAACTTGACTCTATTCAAGATTCTATTTAGTAGATAGGATTATCTCAGGACCTGAAGGAGACATAGTCAATGCTTTTGGCCAAGACTCATAACATCGTCTCTAAAGAGGAAGTGTACTAGAGAAAAAGATCTAGATCACTCTGGCTGAAGGCTGGAGATAAGAACACTAGGTTCTTCCATTTTTCTGTGTCCAAACATTGGGCCTCTAATAGAATCTCCAAGATCAGGGTAGCCTCTGGTGTGGAAAGTAATGATAAAGATATGTCTATGGCAATGGTTGATTTTTTTTCTTCTCTTCTCTCCAGAGATCAATCACTTTTGTTGGAAAATCAAGCTTTCATCCATGAAACTATTTCTTCTTTAGTGGATGATCCTACTAACAAGTTTTTGACTGCCATTCCTTCCTCTAAGGAAGTCAAGAAGTTCCCTTCTTGTTTGAGGGAGACAAATCCTTGGGTCCATATGGATTCCTTGGATTCTTTTTTCATAAATTTTAGCATATCATTGGAAATGATATTTGTCATGCTGTTAAAGAATTCTTTGGCTCCATAACCTTAATTAAGGAGATTAATGGGACCTTTATTTCTGTGATTCCTAAGTCCTATAGTGCTACTTTTGTTGACTCTTTTTGACCGATCAGTCTTTGTAATTTGGTGTACAAAATTTTCTCCTAGGTTCTTACCCTTAGGTTGTTGGCTATTCTCCCTCATATCATCTCATCTTGGATTCCATTATGAAGGTTCATGAGGTCATTCACTCCACCCACTCTTCCTCTAATCATGGATTCCTGCTAAAGCTCAATCTCTCGAAGGCCTATGACTGGGTGGACTGGGACTTTTTAATCAAGATTCTTCATTCCTTTGGTTTCAGTGAGAAATTGTTGCAGCTTGTTTCCCAACTTATCAGTACCTCGATGGCTGTTATCATTGTTAATGGTTCCTCTTCCAGATTCTTTAAGCCCACTCATGGGCTTCATCAAGGGGATCCTCTATCCCCTATTCTCTTTTCTATCTTGGCAAAAGGCCTTGGTCATTATTTTCACAAATTGGCCTCTGAAGGCTCCATTTAGGGCCTTATTGCCTCTACTTCAAGGCCTTGTTCTCATGAGAAATTTGTCAATGACCCAATGATTATGGGTTCTTCTTCTATCTAGGAAGCTAGAAGGATTAAAAAGGCCCTTATTATCTACACTTTAGCCAGTGGACAAACTGTCAATTGGCAGAAAAGCTCTATGTTCTTTATTAATACCCCCGTGGAGAGGCAAGACATGATTACTTGCATCTTGGGGTGTGATATTGGGTCTTTTATTGCTTCCTATCTTGGCCTCCCATTGGGGTTGAAACCCCCTAAATCTTTTTGGGTAGGTATTGTGGATAGATTTAATAAGAAATTAGCTAGTTGGAAGGGTGCTCTTCTTAGCCAAGCTGGTAAACTCCAACTTTTGAAGGCTTCTTTGCAAAGCCTTCCCATATATGCAATGAGCTTATTCAGGATCCCAGGCAAAATTTCCAAAGTGGTAGAATCTATTCAGAGAAATTTCCTTTGGTTTAGAGTGGAAGACAAAAATATACTATCCCTGGTGGTGTGGGACAAGGTTTTTACCTCGAAGAAATGGGGAAGTCTGGGGATTAGGCTACTAAAGGTTATTAACCAGGTTCTTCTAGCTAAGAAAATATGGCGTATATATGGTGAAAATTAAGAATGGAATGACATTATTAAAAAAAATATCTCTTATCATTCTCTCACATGTCAGATTTTATGAACTCTTATGTGAAGGTGTGATGTTCTTCCATTTGGAAATGGCTTTTTAGGGTTCCAAGTGGCTTCTGGGTAATGGCAGGAGAATCTTATTCTAGGATGATTATTGGGAAAAATATCTTCCTCTGATCTCCATTCCTAATTTTAAACCTATTATTGATTCTTGTAAAAATAGATTGGCTTTGTATGTTTCAGATTACTGGCAAAATCAGAATTGGGTTAAGCTTTCAGAAGCTGATTTCTCGCTTAAACCTCTCATGCTAGATTTAAATGTCTTGAAAGTGGAAAATTCAAAGAAGGATATGTTGATATGGGGAAAGCTTCCATCGGGTCTCTCTTCTATGCCATTGGCTTCTAAGATCTTGATTAAAACTCAGACCCTCTTCCTTTCTAGAGTCAGGTATGGGATAAAAGGCTCATTCCAAATATTAACATCTTTTTTTGGATGGTTTTGCAGAACAAGATCCTGACCATTGATAACCTAAAAAATAGGAATGGTCCTGTTGAATAGATGTTTCCTGTGTAAACAGGAGGAGGAGTCAATTTTCCACCTATGTATTAATTGTGGTTTTTCCAGTGATGTTTGGTGTCTTACCCTACAAACCTAGAACATTCACTAGATGTTTCTAAACAATCTGGAAAAAAAATTCAAGCAATGGAGAAATGTGGTTTCTCCTGTTGTGATCTCTCTATGGAATATTATAGCCCCTCACATCATCTCGAAACTTTGGCGAGAAAGAAATGATAGATTATTTCATGATAAGGCTTTACCTCCGGTGGTCATTATGGAAAAAATTAAAAGAAGCATCAGAGAGAATTGTAATATGTTTAGTGGTGATGTGCTAGATTCCAATGCCAGAGTTTTGAATGGCACTATGGCTCTTTCTCCTTCTCAATGGGATAATTCCATTTGGATTTCCCCTCCAATTGGTTAGATTAAATCTAATTTTGATGGTACCACAAAGGGAAACCCAGTCCCTGTGGGTTGTGGTGGTCTTATCTGTGATGACGAGGAAAACAATCTTGCGGTCATGGCCTTCCCTATATGGGTCCAGTCCAATCATGTGGCAGAAGTGATGGCCCTCTTGCAAACTCTAAAGCTAATCAATGAAACTATGCCCTCAAATGTATGGATAGAAGGTGACTCAATGAATATCTTAAATTGCATTAAAGGTACTAGTAAGCCATCATGGTCAATCAAGGTGATTATTGGTGAGGCCTCCTTAATCATTAATTCATTTTCCAATGTCATCATTTCACATAACTTCAAGGAAGTGAACTGTACAGCGAATGAGCTGGCTAACGTTGTAGTTAAGGACGAGGGTATCATGACCTAGCATGGAGTTAGTGATTTGATGGTTGAGGTGAGAGCCAAGTAGGCGTATGATCTGAATCATAGAAAACAAGTAGATTTGGTAAATCTAAAAAAGCTCTCATGAATTTACGGCTTTCATTAATTGTTTTAAATATGATTACATAAAGGTGTTTCTTTCCCAAAAAGGTTAATTGTAGACATGCATTTCTTGGTGGTTTTCAAAATCTGATCTTGGCATTTTTTCTCTGCCTCTACTTTTCTTCCACCATTGTTAGCTATCTTCAAGGTATCATTGGGGGTGGGTTAAATAGAAAGGATCTAAAAAATTGTAACAAATGGAAAACCCAAATAGAAATCTAGGATAAACTTAACAAGGGAAGCCTCACTAACTATATGGAGCACCTTCATGGCTCCAAAGATGCTATCATGAATTATTTTGTGGAAAGATGGAATGATGAGACTATGGTGATCGGAGGCATGGTCATTAAGATCACCAGAGATTTGATAGCAGAGGTTATGGGCTTAAACACTAAAGGCATAAAATTTTATAGAGACAAAAAGATATCCTAGCAGGCTATTCAACACTTCCCTAAGGATAGAGAAGAAACAGATAGCCTGGTGAAAGACTCTGGAGGGTGTTATGATGTTAGCTCCATTAAAGATTTATGGGGTAAAGTTCTTATGGAAATCATGGAGTACGTGTCTTTGGATGGGAGATACAAAAGGGCCCATTCTTATCACTTTGTGTTGTTATGTCATTTTCGACATAAGGTGAGAATTTATTTCCCCTTCTACTTGTTGCAATCGCTCCATCATAGAATTACTAACCACAAGTATTGGATAGTAAGACCATTCTCCATGAGGGCTTGATTCTCTTGATTATTAAAAATGTTAAAAAATTTGTGGCCTCCAGTCCTCTTATTATCTCCCTGAGAGATTTGAGCTCTGCTAAGGCTCGTAAAAGGCATAGGGTTGGGGATGATAAGGCACACCCGACTGTTAAAAAGCTAAAGTTTGAGAAAAATAAGGGAATCAACACAGACTTAGATATTGTGAGTGCAGATGGTTATGATGAGACTGACTACATTCCCCACTCCCAGTCTGAGGATGAGAGTAAAGAGTCTCTTTCTATTTTGGTGAGTGCCTTTGATGAGGAAGAGGTTAAAACTAAGGGAGCCCACTATGTTAAGGAAAAAGGTAAAATGTTTGAGGCTGTTGAGGAGAATGTGGACGGTCAAAAAATACCTATTTTGGTAAATTACATGAGTTTGGAAGAACATGACATCCCTATCTCTCTGAAGCTCGAGGTTCTTATGGAAGTGCGGTCAAAACAGATAGCGAAAGACACTCCAGGGAAAGAAAATGTTGAAATGGACCATATCCCTACTTCCTGTAAAAAAATTCCTTTCTCTAGACTCATGGATATGCAAGAGTGGAATGTCCATCTTCTCTAGGAGGACATGGATGACAAAATTGAGCCCCCATTTGGAGTTCTTCAAACTTCTAAAGTTGTGTCCTTGTACCCATTTCAACTAATGAAATGGGTATTTAAGGAAATCTAATATCTTCATCTGAACTTTAGAGATCTGTTTTCTCGGGTTGATCTTATTTATTCTGGGTTGGCAGGGGATGATGGTAATTAGAACAAGGAGGATGGGAAAAATCTAAAGTCTCTACATGAGAGACTAGATACTCTAGAGAATACAATGACAAAACATATGAAGTACAATAATGTCTTCATGGGTACTACTATGGAGTGTTTTAACTCTATAAAATCTGAGATGGACTCCCCGACTATGAATATTGGTGAAGATAAATATGATAATGAAGATGATGGACTAGGGAAGTGCACACATTCAACCAGGAAGAAGAAAATTCAAGACAGGATTTTGGAGCTGTCAGATTTCAACACGGCCATCAAAAAGGCCTTAGAAGAAAAGAAGGAAGTAGAGGGCATTCTCCTAGAGTTTTCCTAGCCCTGGTCTTCCCCTATTTTTTAGTGTTTCATCTTTTGGCTTCTTGATGGCGGAGATTCTAGGTGGTTTCTGGCTTTTCTCTCTGGTTTTCTATTTTTTCCTGGGTTAGCGGGCTGGGTCCCAGTCTTGTCTCTATTTATTTTGTTTTATGTTGTTTTTCTTTATGCTTTGCTTGTAAGGGGTTTCGAGTCCCTATAAAACCTATTTTTACTAGCAATCAAAAAAATTTCACCCGTATCCTATTTCTTTGATCTCTCAAGTGAGAAGTTATGCAATGGGGTTCTTACCAACATATTAAAAATTAGCAAGATCCAACGGCAGGTTAGAGAGATATGGCCACCACATCAAGACTGCATTTTTTTCTTGCAACAAATATTTCTCCACTTTCTCAGAAAAATAAAACACTATCCTCTTCCTCAATTCTTGAGTAAATAATACCATTTTCACATTTCCAATCCTATTCTCAGAATCTCCAAAAACCAGGTTTCTCCTAATAAAATATTTTACATTATACATATAGACAACTATATGGTTGGAGGATTTTCTTTACGGGAAGAAACTTCTCCAACTTCCATAGTTGGTTTCAAATTAAATCAATTATTCCCATGAATGATAGGTTAAAAATTTAACTATTTATTAACTTAAATAAGCTCATGAAGTAATCAAATATACCAATGATAAAAAAACATGATCAAGTAACTCACAGAGCCCAATGGTAACTAGCTAGCCTTACTCCTAGGAGGTCTTGAGTTTGAATCTCCTAAAAAGCTAGTTTTGCCAAGTAGGCATAATTATCTTAGTTCTTCTATTGTTATTTTTTTCTCAATACAATATTTACACCACAACTCTAATTATACATATACATATCTTTATACATACACAAATATATATATATATATAT
>MU226855.1:1519836-1536559 GCA_018584345.1 Thuja plicata | reverse complement strand
ACATATACATATATTTAGTCACGCCAAAAACTTATTTAAACACATAATATATCTATTATATATACATATATTAATTTATTTATCTAATAAAATAACCAAGAATCATATTAAAAATATAATTTTCAAGAATAAAAGAACATAGTCAACTAACCAAGATATAAATCTCAAAACCATATAAATAATAATACAACCCAAACCCAAATAGGGTTACTTCCAGAAAAAGGAACCTAAGTCATGAGGGGTCTACTTGGGTAAACCTTGGTAATATCTCCACGACAACAACATTCGAGCATTTTAAAGGCACACTTAGGCTTGTGTGTCCAGGTGGAGTCGATGTCTGGTACCTACATCCTGCATCACCAAGTTGAGAAACACAAATATATACATATATATACAATTAATGCCAAACAAGATGGGGGAGTGTGACATCGTTTGGATCCCCCGCGGGAGTGACTATGACTGCCTCCCCTCATCCTACACACACTATACAATACTCATTCTAAATCATGATTGAGTTAGTATTGTTAGCTCCACCATAATCTCAAAATAAAAATGAACTATCATCATTGATAATGTCATCATGTATATAAACCAAATTTCATTAAATATTCTAAGAATATAATTCATTGGGTGACATTCAAATCATTTACAAATTATCATTAGGATGAACATATTATCCTCCATATTTTGAAAGCATCTCATCATCTAATCAAATAAGAGAAAGCATAGAGTTCAAGTATGATGTCACTAGGGTATAAGAACTCGTAATACAAAGTAATACTAATTAATTATAAAACAATGGTCGAATTGAATCATTAATATGATTCAATGGGTGAATTGGTTTAATCCATACAAAAATATATATGTGTGCATGTGTGTGTGTGTTTGTGTGTGTGTGTGTGTGTGTGTGTGTGTGTGGGCGTATGCACCCATATACATATATTTAGTCACGCCAAAAACTTATTTAAACACATAATGTATCTATTATATATACATATATTAATTTATTTATCTAATAAAATAACCAAGAATCATATTAAAAATATAATTGTCAAGAATAAAAGAACATAGTCAACTGACCAAGATATAAATCTCAAAACCATAGAAATAATAATACAACCCAAACCCAAATAGGGTTACTTCCTGAAAAAAGAACCTATGTCACAGCGGGTCTACTTGGAGAAACCTTGGTAATATCTCCGTGACTGCAATATTTGAGGATTTTAAAGGCACGCTCAGACCTATGTGGCCAGGTGGAGTCGATGCCTAGTACCTGCATCCTACATCACCAAGTTGAGAAACACAAATATATACATATAGTTGCAAGAAATGAAAAACAAGTTGGGGGAGTGCGACATCATGTGGATCTCCTGCAGAAGTGACTATGACTGCCTCCCCTCATCCTACACACACACTATACAATACTCATTCTAAATCATGATTGAGTTAGTACTGTTAGCTCCACCATAATCTCAAAATAAAAATGAACTATCATCATTGATAATGTCATCATGTATATAAACCAAATTTCATTAAATATTGTAAGAATATAATTCATTGGGTGACATTCAAATCATTTACAAATTATCATTAGGATGAACATATTATCGTACATATTTTGAAATCATCTCATCATCTAATCAAATAAGAGAAAGCATAGAGTTTAAGTATGATGTCACTATGGTATAAGAACCTTTAATACAAAGTAATACTAATTAATTATAAAAAAAGGGTCAAATTGAATCCATAATATGATCCATCAGGTGAATTGGGTTAATCCCTAATTAATAGTTATCATCACAATCATTAATTAAATCATACAAGAATGTTAATTATGATTAGGTAAAGCATAAAAAGAATCTAATTTTTATGGCAATTTGAAAAACATATATACACCATCCAGAACATAATTATAAAAGTATCTTAATCAACTTAATTCTTCTCAGTGTACTCAAACCATCAAAAAGGAAGTTCCTCACACAAAACACATATGAGATTGTTTCATAACACGATGTTCCTAAAATATCATTAACACATAGTTGGCATCACTACTAAAAGAGAAATATACATTAATCACGTGGAGATGAGATATATTGGATTACTAACTTCAATCAGAATCATTAGTAGAGAATAAAAGTCTCAAACTTACACCAAGCCTAATCAGGTTTTGTGAGGGTTGGAAGGGCATAACACATTCTGTATCAAATTTTTCAGAACTGCTATCTTCTTTATTTGCAATTTCTCAAAGTTTCTAAGTGAAAATCCAACCCAACACACTTACTAAGTAGTTATTGCACTAGAAATCTCAATTGTTCACAGAAAGAAACTTTCAGAATCTTCCAGAACAATAGAACAAGGGAAATTTGTTCCAGGACCTCACCTTTTAAATTTAGTAGAAGCTTTTCCCTTTTTAAAATTAGAAGATAAAATTATAAAATCATAGGTTTCCTAATTTTTTTGAGCTCATAGATCCATCTCTTTGATTCTCTCTATGACACAAAACTCCAAAACAAATTTTGATACCAGATTTTTTGAAAGAGTGATATAGTTTATTGACCTTTGCTCTTTTCAACGACTTACACAACCACAAATTTTTCACATTCATTTAAGCCAATAATCTATTGATATTTCTAATGATGTAACAACAATGAATTTGGTCATTTTTATTAAAACTCAGATCATACCTCTGTGCAACTTTGACTAAGACGGTCTCAACTATGATTGGCTTCTAAATCTCCTTCACAAAGGCATAAATATCTGCAAACTATAGTGTAGCTATCTGAAACTTTTCTCCTCGGAAATATTTTGATTACTCACAAACACTCTCCAGACCCAAGATCTTCATTTTCTCTTATACCACTTGATGGGGGTGGATGGATACGCTGAAGAATAGACACAGATATATTAGAAATCCATTTTCATTGCTACAATGAATCAATTACAAACTGCATCTATTTATAAAGGACTTATAACACTCCATAACTTTGCACATCAATATAGTCACTTCCCAAATGAATGATATAAGTAGGAGAAGAATGTATAATATGGTAGTCATTACATGCATGTGAAGAATTAATTATCTACAACTATGGGTTATCTACAACTACGGTGGTTGGACAAAAACTCTAGACTCAACAATTAATAGAGACGGTGAGCTTGGTGGTAGAAATTAATATCTACCAACAAAATTACATAAATTATAATGCCTTTGTCAGGTTAAAGAGCTTGAATCCACCTTGAGAGAAATAGTCAAAGAAAAGGAAGAGATAGCCTTGTTCTTAAGTCTTGTCAAAGAGAACTGCAAAGAATTTAGAAGGTGAATTAGTGAGGTTGAAGAAAATCTAGATTCAATGGGAGAGAAGCTAAGAAAAATCTCATGTGAAAGAAATGAAGCCATCCATGAAGTAACAGAAGCACAGTGAAAAATCGTAGAGACAATAGAGAAAAATCAGCGCCTAGTGGAAGAGAAAGAAGCTCAAATTAGACTTCTTAAAGATTGATTGCATTGAAGGCCATCGGTGGAAGCCCTAAACTCATCCTCTACAATTTAGAATATATAATTCGGGGATTACACCTTTGACGATGTGAAAGCCGCGACATCTAAGTTCTCTGAGCATTTAAAACTTGGGGAAGGGGATATGGCATCGTTTACAAAGGCAAGCTAAGGCAAACAACCGTTAAAGTCAAAATTATTAGGGAAAATATTTTACAGGGCCACCACGAGTTTGAACGGGAGGTATATAAATTTTATAAATGGAAACACAAAACAATTCATTTTCTTTTCTTTTCGTATAAGTTCTTTACAAATTACTACAGAATTCATTCTCCTTTGTTGTATAGTTTACATATTTCTATTTGCAGATCAATATTTTAAGAGAAATACGACATCCACATTTGGTGAAATTTAATTTAAATAAGATAATATTATTTAATTAAAAGAGAGATTTTAATTAAATAATATAAGATCATTTAATTAAAATATTTATTTTAATTAAATAAGATTATTTCATTTAATTAAAAGGGATGTTTTCTTTTAATTAAATAAGATTATTGATGAAATGATCAAACCTTAGGAAATATTGAAATAATTGAATTAATTACGATTTGATCAAGGAAATTGATTTGAATTGAAAATGTTGCAAAGCATTGATTCAGGAAATTAATAAATTGAAGAATGGGAGCCCATAGTCTAGGTGACCATTGTAGGGTGCATACATTTTCCCCTCTTTGACTAATGTGTGATCTTCATGGGAACACATATAGTCAAAGAATGCAGTTGAATTGTGAGATGGATTTGGGATCACAAAACAACCCAAACGTGTGATCTTTATAGGAACACATTAGGACAAAGATAAGCAGATTGAAAAAGACAAGGTCAACAACCCTGTAAATAGGTAATTGACATGTCCAACATAATAATCTCAAACAAGGTTTCCCCAGGTGGAGTAATTGATAGGATTGATAAATTTGAATCAAGGATTGAAGTTTGATAGGTACTACCCCCTTGAGATCAAAACCAAAATGAGATAGAGGAGAAATAGAAAAGTGATAAATTTGATCAAATCAAACTAAAGATAATTTTCTTGATGTAAGATGAAAGATATAAGGATCATAGAACCAAGGTAGATCATCAAGCATGAAACATTATGCCCCAAGGTTGAATTAGAAGAAAAGAAGTGGGGTGAAAGTGAATGGAAGATAGAATTTTGGAAGAGATGGAAAGAAATGGAGAGAAGAAAGAGAATTTTCCTTAAGAGAGAGAATGCCCCAAAATCAATCAACTATTTAAGATAAAAAAAAATTTGATTGAGATCACGAAAGAAGATAAGGAAATGAAGATGAAAATGTGATCATAGTTGATTAAAAGTCCATAAGAAAGATGAAGGAAAAACCCCCTCAAACTCATAATGCAGCCTAAAAATGCTAACTAACATGAGGTCTAACAATGCAAGCTACATGAAAATGCAAAGGTGTACTTGAAATAGAGAAACTGCAACATAGGAATTTGTGTTCATCATTCATGAGAGAATGTTAAGGAACTTATTTTCATTATTGGGCCATTATTAATGGACATCAGAAAATCACACAATCATCACTAGTCACAAGCGCAACTATGAAGATATGAATGTGAGTTATATCGGATTAGAATGTGGAAAGGTTCTATCATAAGCATCAAAGACATAAAGGTTAAGATGACTTCACTATTATCTTACTTAATTTAATGTAGCAAAACCACACTCGCATCAAGGCATAGAGGCCAGGATGACCAGAAGAACGGTTGTGCAAAAACAGTCAAGGATAAAGCAGGAAGCAAATAAAAACATGCCCCATGCCCCAAGTCCTCTAGCTATGCATCACGAAGAGACTTATTAGATAAGGAAACTCAACAAAAATCAATAAAAGTCAACGCACAAAGAAAATATCATGACATAGCTCAAACATTAAGTGTTGTGTTTAAAAATATAAGTTTGTTAACTGATACTTAGTTCCGAGTATAAGGATCGAATGCTTGCAAGCAAGTAAGATCACATGAAAAAATTGGGTAATACCAAACTGATAAGTGTTGAAAAACACTCAATGTATGGCATTGTGTTGAAAAACACAGTGGGGGTTGTATTGAAAAACACCATTTTGAGATGTCCTAAAGACTAACGCATCCAAGAGACCAAAGATAACACAGTGATGCCTCCTAGACAAAGACAAACACCAATTCCAAACCAAGGCAACAAGGCCAAGGCATGATGGAGAAAGGCTAAGTGTCAAGGAAACGCGCTAAGAAATAGGGTTTCAAAGGCCTCAAGTAGGACCCATTTCTAAGTTTTCACCACTTGGATTTTATTGCAATTTTTTATTTTTTTAAATTTTTTGAATTTTTTTATTTTTTTGTATTTTTGGAATATATAATTTTTTTTGGAGATACATCAAAGCGCCTATTGCTAGGTTTTCACTAAGATGGTCATTTTTTTAGGATATTTTCTAATTTTTAGAATTTTTGACAATATATCATTTTTTTGGATTTTTTCAGGATCAATAATTATATACAAAGGATGTCCCAAGACAGAATGGGCATCATGGATAGAACTTCTTCAAGTGCAAGTAATTGATAGGATTAGGGAGCTACTCTCCCTCTATTGTAGACAATAAATAAGTACCTATCCCAAAAGTAGCTGTAATTATGTAAGTTCCAAGCCAATTAGGTTCAAATTTGCCATTTTGATCTCTATGTTGTTGATTCTTGGGATTTTCACATAGGACAAGATCTCCTACTTGGAATTCTCTAGGGCAAACCTTTTAATTGAAGGCTTTGGACATGCACTTTTTATAAACCCTCATATGATTAAATGATGCTTGACATTTCTCATCTTAAAGTTCTAACCCTTGAAGTCTCATGGCGCGGTAGTCTTCATCTGTAACTAGACCTTTGAGGGAAACTCGAAGTGAAGGAATCTCAACCTCCAAAAGTAACACTACTTCAGTGCCATATGCAAGGGAAAAAGGAGTAGCCCCAGTATGAGTATGAATACTCATTCTATAGGCCCACAAAGCTGAATTTATCTATAGATGCCAATATCTACCATTCTTATAGACTGTTATATTCAAGATTTTAAGAATGGTTTTGTTTGATGCCTCTGCTTGACCATTTCCTTGTGAGAAGTAAATGGAGGACCAATGTTGTTTTTAATCTTGAATTTCTTGCAGAATTGTTTAAGGTCCTTATTTTTAAATTGGCCTCTATTGTCATTGATAATCTCAGAAGGCACTCCATATCAACAGATGATATGGTTCAAAATGAATAGAGAGACTATCTTGCCCGAGGCAATAGAAAGTGGGACAGGTTCTACCCATTTAGTGAAGTAATCAGTAGCAGTGATAATAAACTTGTGTCTAATTGATGAGTTGGGATGAATCTTCCCAACAAGGTCAAAGGCCCAGCACTGAAATGGCCTATGAGATATAGAAGGAATGAGCTCCCTCCCTGGAGCATGTATCAGGTTACCATGTTTTTGACACTTTTCACATGACTTTGCAAATGCTACTGCATCAATCTACATCGTAGGCCAATAGTACCCTACCCTAAGAAACCTTCAGGCCATGGAAAGACCATTGGAATGTCCCCAGAGATGCCCTTGTGGGTGTCAAATAATGCTTGGTCAGATTCTTCCTTTTCTAAGCATCTATGAAGTGTTCCATCTAGACCCCTCCTATACAAATCATCATCAATAAGGGAATGGCGAGAGGCATTTTGGGTAAGGTTTCTGTGTTTAGATTAGTTAAAGGTTTCAAGAATAATGCCATCATGAAGGTATGATTAAATGGCACCATAACGGGATGACTCGTGACCAACAAGGGTACAAATGACATGGCTTTCTTGAGAGTCATAGATAGGGTGATGTAGCTCTTCCACCAGGAATTCAAATCTTGATTCATGTTGCTCTAACTGAAGGAGTGAAGAAAGTGTAGTCATAGCATCAGCTGCTTTGTTTTCTTCTCTAGGGATTTGCTAAAATGTGACAAATGTGAAGTAGTGTTTCAAGGAATCAACCATTTGCTTGTAAGGTACCATTTTCTCATGTTTTGTTTGATATTCATCACTAACTTGGTTGATTATTAGTTGTGAATCCCCATAGATATGTAACTTTGTGATTCTCCATTCTATAGCCATCTTAAGTCCATTCATTAAAGCTTCATACTCAACAATGTTGTTTGTACATGGGAACAATAATTTATAAGACTTAGGGATCGTGTACCCATGAGGAGAAACAAACAACACACCAGCTCCTAAACTATTTTACATAAAGGATCCATCAAAGAACATCTTCCATGTTCTTTTAGTCATATACATGAGGTACTCGTCTGGGAAGTCAACTTGAATAGGTGCATTATCTTATATTGGGAAATCAACCAATTGATCTGCTATGGCTTGTCCTTTGATTGCTTTACGCTCAATGTACTCTATGTCAAACTCTGAAAGGGTCATCATCCATTTAGCAAGTCTTATGAGCGTGGCCTTACCTAGAAAATATTTGAGTGGAGCTATTTTTTCTATGAGGTGTATAATGTGTGCAAGCATGTAATGTCACAACTTTTGGGAAGCATACACAACTGCAAGGCAAGCTTTCTCAATGCTGGTGTAGTTAACCTCATATGAAACAAGAGTGCGGCTAATATAGTATATTGCTCTTTCTTTCCCACTTTCATCAAGTTGGGCTAGTAATTCCCCCAAGGAAGATTTTGTCGCTGAAATGTATAGAATAAGTGGTTTCCTTGGGATATGAGGCATTAAAATAGTTGGATGTGCCAAGTACTGCTTGATTTGATCTATACTCTTTTGACAATCCTCATTCCAAACACATTTGACTCCTTTGTGTAAGTTCTTGTTGAAGGGTTGAGCTCTATTCGCCAATTGTGAAATAAATCTCCTTATGGACTGAAGACATCCTTTAAGACTCCTCATTTGACTAATGTTTCTAGGATGTGGCATATCTATGATTGCTTGGAATTTTTTAGGGTCCACCTCTATTCCTTTTGCTGAAATAATGAATCTGAGTAGTTTTCTAGAGGTGACTCCAAATGTACACTTTTTAGCATTTAACCTTAGTTGAAATTGTTCCATGCGATCTAGAATGACTTCTAAATCATTTAAGTGTGTGTCTCTTTTCTTAGATTTGACCAAGGTGTCATCCACATAATCTTCCATGTTTTTATGCATCATGTCATGAAAAATGGTTGTCATAGCTTGTTGATAGGTGGCTCCTGCATTTTTTAATCCAAAAGGCATAACGTTCCAACAATAGGTACCCCATGCACAAGTGAATGTAGTCTTTTCTTGATCTTCAGGAGCTATCTTAATCTGATTATATCCAGAAAAACCACCCATCAAGGAATAAATCTCATAACCCGTAGTCATATCCACTATCATGTCTATATTGGGAAGTGGAAAGTCATCCTTTGGGCATGCTCTATTGACATCTCTAAAATATGTGCAAACTCAAATAGATTTGTCATGTTTGGAAACTGGTACAATGTTTGATATCCATTTAGCATAGGTGATAGACCTTATGAATTTTGCACTGGAAGGAGTTTCTCCAATTCTACTTTTACTAGGAGTGCTATGTGAGGATGCATCTTTCTCAATTTTTGTTTAAATAGTTTGACACCTAGAGCTATGAACAAGTGATGAATGATAAGATTAATGTCCAACCCTAGCATATCTGAATAATTCCATGCAAAGTTAATTTTTTTTTTCTATAAGAACTTAGTGTAAGCTTCTTTTTCTTGAGGTGACAAGGACTCAGCCAAGTGTACTATTTGTAGAGCCTCATATGTACCCAAATTGACTTTTTGTGTTGGTTCAATAAGCACTGAAGATCTATCTTGAAAATAGCTAGGGAAATGATCAAGTACCTCATCCTTAGGTACCTCAGAGAGGTTTTCACCCTTGGATACATCATTTCTTTTCACTTTTTTTGGTTTTGACTCTGCCACACAGTGGTTTTAGCCATCAAAACTCCTATTATTTTGATTCTCTTTTCTTTTTATTTTGTGACTAAGATACTTGATGTCTGGCTTTGTCATGCTGGTAGTCAGTTCACTAGTGGAAGAGACTATAGGTTCAATGACATTTAGGTAATAGGCTATCTCATAATCATTTTGAAATGTTAAGAGCTCAGGTTCTTGATAGCGTTGGGACCAATTAATGAGGTTGGGATGAACAAGAGGAAAGTCAAAGACTGGATCAAGGTTATAGATGTGAATGATATTATCACTGGTGACCGAAGAGTCAGAGTCTGTCAAGTATCCTTCTAAGCTACCCAAATCAGGATCTCTTTCCATTAAACAAACAAGATCCTTTCATTGACATTCTCTAAAAGGATCTTCTATATCTGATTCATCTTGTTCTAAAGTTGCAACTATCTCATGTGTGACTGAAATATCTAAATCTCCCCAGAGGAGATTAGTGGAAGGGACCCAATCTTCACACATGTCCTGTTGATTTGTCAAACTAGGTATATATATTTTTTTCATCTTCACTATCCGACTTATCAAGGATAGGAATAATGTACTTTTTGTGATTTGCAAAGCCTAGGCCAACTGAATTCTTAGACTTGCATCCAAAAATAGCATGATTAAGAGGTTTGAATCTAGCATCCAATCTGTGATTAAGAGGGCCATGCCCAGGATAGCCCATCTATCTAACAAAAGTGTACCCTCTTCCATAAGCCTTAGGAGAGGGAGAGAAGTTCTCATTGTGCATATATTTCTCTTCTCTATAAATCTAGTCTCTAACAAATGTCTCTTCTTTCTCATCTTGGATAGGCACTAATGACTCTACAAATGTGCCAAATAGAGTCATAGCTAAAGAGGAAGGTTTCTTTTCTTGTAAAGGCTTTCCATAAAACCGAGGAGAAACTGGTAATTTTGTGAGGGAGTTGAGTTGATACCCCCCATGCCAAGGTCTATCAACTTAAGCTTGTCTTTACATTCAGCTAAGGTTGCATTAAAATTTTCTACTTCTCTATTGAGAGGAACATGAGTTCCTGATGAAATGGAATTGATAGATAAAGTGTTATCCCTAGGTATACAAATATTTATTCCATTGTAGGGGAACTTAACACACTGATGGTAAGTAGATGACACTGCTTGCATATCATGAATCCATGGTCTACCAAGTAAGATATTATACACAAGGGGTCCAACATCAACTATTTGAAATAAAATATCTTTTTCAACAGGACCAATCCTCACAGGAAGGATGACCAACCCCTTGGAACTTCTTTCTGCCTTATCATAGGCTTTGATAGTAATTCTTTTTTTGGTATCTATGACTTTCTCATAATAACCCAATTCTTTCAAAAGATTAAAGGAACAAATATTAAGCCCAGCACCCCCATCTATCAACACACACCTGACATGAGTTATGTGGATCATGACCTCAATATTAAGGGCAAGATTGTGTGAGTGGCTCAAGTCTTTATCATCATCCTCCAAAAGTGTAAGGTAATGAGGGCTAGCAATGTGGTTAAACATGTTCTAGAATTGATCAACATCTAAGTTGTTGGGGATGTTCATTGTGCGCAAAGAATCCTCAAGGAATTGCTTATGTCTCGGGGACAACTCTAAGAGCTCAAAGATCAAAATCTAAGTTGGGGTTCTCTGTAATTGATCAACAAGACTGTAGCTTGACTTAGGATTGACTACTAGTTTTAAGGTGACATTTTTCGATGTCACTTGCTTAGGTTTACTTAGTTGACTTGAATTGGGTCCTCTAATGACAATGGGACCTTGACTTCATGTGACAACATTAAGAGTTTTAGATGACCCTCTAGAGTTAGGACCCATTAGCACCACAATAGTCTCTTCATCAAAGATAGGAGGAGATTCCACATCTAGATCATAACCATAGGGATCTTTACCCCTCATCATATTGACATTTTCTTCTAAAAATTCTAGCATATTGATAGTATTCTCTGCATCTATGTAAGTGTAATTTATCTTAGCTTTTCCATTCTTAGCTTTAGAGGTTTCCCCCTTTTCATAATTGGGGAATGGTTCCTTGAATGCCTTATAATGGGTGTTGATTTTCAATCCATCTATCTTAAGTTTTCCACTTTCAATGAGATCTTGAATAAGATGCTTTAGTTTGTAGCAATTTTCAATGCCATGTCCAATACCATTGTGAAACTTGCAAAAGGCCTTCTCATCCCACCAATGTGGCTTAACATTAGGTATATAGTTCTTCACAAGATCTTGAGGATGCCCAAGGTTGTTGGAAATGAGAATTTTCAAGACATCCTCATATGAGTTGAACCAAGTTTTCAAAATTAATGTCTCTCTTTATTAGTCCCATCTTGGTACCTTGGCTTGTTCTCTTGTTGATTAGATTCATTGAGTTTCATGGCTTGAACAACACTAGACAAGTGGAGCATAGTTTGATCTTTAGGTTGGGAGGAGTCCACAACTCTATCATTGACCACTTGTTTGTTCCTATTCCAATGTGAGTTCTTCCCTTTATCCTTGTTAGGGTTGTTGTTATTTTGACCATTGTTGTTGTTGTTTTTATTTCCATGTTTGGTCAAAGTTCCTTGTTCTTTTAAAACATCCTCAATCCTACATGTGGTTTTAACCATGGTGTCAAAGGAATCAAAAACCATCTTCCTAACTTCATACCACATTTTGGGAACCAAGTTGCTAACAAGGATATCAATCTTTTCATTTTCAAGAATGGTTCTATAGTATAAAGAGCATTTTCCTCTCCACCTTTGCAAGAAAGTAACAAAGGATTCCCCTTGATTTTTATTTAAATTGCATGAGTCCAACATGGTGATTGATCTTGAAATATTGTATGCAAAGTGTTGCACAAATCAGTGAACAAGCTCTTTGAAAGTCTTAATAGGGGGAGATTTTTTGATGAACCATTCCATTGCTTGACCCTTAAGACTCCTTGGGAACAATCTCATGAGGTATGAGTCATCTTGATGGAACTCAAAACTTGTGGTGTAAAACTGGTGCACATGATCATGTGGATCTCCATTCCCATCATATTTGTCATATTGAGGAATTTGAACCTTTTTAGGGAACTCTTTCATGTTAATACTTTTGTCAAAAGGATTAGGACAAATTGAATCCAGAAAGAATGAATTCTTGGGTGTTAACATCTTTTCCATCATGTTCTTAAGTTTTTTGATTTCCTCTTCTTGAGATGGACCTTGCTCCTTAATCTTTTTTTCCACATCAAAGTTGTCAGGGACTCTAGCACCCTTGTTGATTAAACTCTCTAGGAACTTATCCTTGTTTTTCTCTTAATGTTACTCCATATACTATTGTAAAAGTGGTTCTTTTTGCATTTTCATGAAGTCCTAGGAGGTGAGATCAAACCTCGAGCTACTACCCCCATATTTTGAAAAATGATGAGCACATTGTGAAGGTTGTCTTGAGTTCCTAGGAGGTGTTTGTCTCCTATAATGATCATGTCTTGAGGCCCTTCTTCCTCTAGGGCTAGGATACTGTGATGGAATTCTTGAATGTCTCCCACTTTTTGGAGTCTTAGGAGGAGTGGATGGAGGAGATTTGTTTCCACCACTAACATGCATGTTGTTGAATTGATCATTGAGTTGCTGAGCCAAGAGCCTATCTTTCTCTTATTGGAAGGCTTTCTTTTCCATTTCCACCAAAGTTTTTCTTTCCAATTCTAAGAGTCTAAATTTCTCTTCCTTTTCAGCTTGTTCATCTAGGAAGGCTTTCTTTTCATGCTCAATCCTCTTAAGTATTTCACTGATGTATCTTGAAGATGTTTTGAGCGGTGAACTTGGTCTTGAATTTCTAAACGAGTCATTGGTATAGGTTGCATTGACATGAGTGTCATAAAGTTCATCCCTTTGGTTCTCATGTTGTGATAACTCATCCTGATAAGCTTGCCTCTTACCTCTCTCATCTCTTTGGTGTGCATCCAGATATCTAGTTGAGATAATGGGTGAGACTGGGCGACTGTCACGAGAGGAACCACCAACTGAAATAGCATCTCTATGCTTCACAAATATGTCATCAAGGTGTTTATCCATGTCTTTTCTCTCTCTCTAAGTAATTTTGTAACTCATATCCATAGAGGAGTGAGAAGATGCTAAGGGGGTACCCAACTCACTAAGGTGACTCTTGGAATCAAACCACACTTCTGATTTGTTCCTAGGTAATTGATCAAATATGGGTACTTTTTCCTTACCTTTTTGGTAAGTTTGAACTAAGGGTAATTGGTTAAAGACCAATTGAGGTCATTTTACTTGATTTAATTGATATCTTGTTTTAACTCGCACGAAAGAAAAGGTACTAGGTGATGGGATGACCCTAAGAAACATTGGTACCAAACTAGGATAGTAAAAGCACTCACTTATTGAAAATGTTAGGAATAAGGTGTCTCAACCTTGTATATTTCCTTACATTTGATATTTTCCAAATGTCGGCACTTTGGACAATGTGTAAGGTAATCATGACTGAAATGGTTATGACGGATTTCTATGATGATCATTAATATTTGTAAGAGCTAATTGTGGAAGTTTCTATGATGGGTGAAGACATGCAAGACATGTGGCAACTAATCAGTTGAGTACTGTACACTCTTCTACAATTGTGGGGTTTGGGTTCCTATTTTCTCAGAGAATAGTAAAAAAAATTCGGGTTCCTATTTTCTCGGAGAATGGTAAAACACTAATATGGCTGATTTTGGAAGTTGCCCTAAAAATTGAAGCACATGATGTAAGCATTTTTTAGGGTTGTGAATCTGAGAGAAGTTAGTGTATTTTTGGAACATTTTTATGCTGCCGAATTGTTCTTCAAGTGTTGATTATCTCTTGAAAGAACTTGCATTACAAGTGTATTGTAAACAGTATTAGTTTTGATTAATACATTGTGCAGGTTTTGGAGTGGTGGGGTTTTTTACTGAAAGGTATTCCCCAAGGTAAATCATTGTGTCATTATCTTTTTTATATGTATGCATGTTATTTTATTATCATTCTATAATTTCTAAGGGTTAAATTTGAATTTGCACGATCCTCTTCTTGGGAGTTTAGCGTAGGGAACTATTTTCCACACACTTAGTTTCCTTTCAGTTGGTGTATAGTTGAAAAATGGAAGCACTTTGATGGTGAGATAGTTTATCCTTCTAAGTAAGTGGTTTAGGGTCATATAAAGCACCTTGAAGGGGTTCCTGACATTGACCTAGCTTTCCCCCTATGCTGCCTCTCTTTCCACTTCTTTCCATCCAGTTTTTGGCATCCTGGGCTGCAGATCTGATATCTTTGACCTCAGGGTCAGGGTAGACCTTTTGGGTCTATGTAAAACTCAACCCTAACATAGGTCAAGGTTGAACTCAACCCTAACCTAGGTCAAGGTCAACCTTGACCTTGACCCAAGGTTCAAATCTAAGGGTCCTACAGTTTTTTGATGTTAGTCTTTTCAAAAAGTTATTTCCCGCTTTTGGGTCAGCTGTTTCAGGTTCTGAATCAGTGATTCCTAAATTATATTTAATATAAGTCCTCTTTTAGGGGAATGGGCCTAATTGGAGTTTAATTCTCCTATGTCAACCTCCCTAGAAGATTGTGCCCTAGTTTCATATAAAAGGAACCCTTTCTCTCTCATTTTCTCTAAGTGATAGATTCTAAGCATCATCAAGAAAAAGTTCAAGCATCCATTGTTCTACATGTTCCCAAGCTTTAAAGGTGTCCAAGTATTTTTTTCAAACATTCAAGTCCTCCATTGGAGATCAAGGCTTCAATTTTTCAAGCCTTTGAAGGAATTAGGTTCAAACATTCAAGATTCATCATTCAAACCCTAGATCTAGCCATCATGGTGGTGTGATCTTACTTCAAGATCCTTTGTGCATCCTCAAGACTCATTCATTCTTCCTCCAAGGTGGATTCCAAGCATATAATCATGGAGGTTTATGGTTTCAATTCAGTCCAATATTTCATATTTACATACTTTTTGACATTTGAATTACAATTGCATATCTATTGATTATCATAGCTTCATTCTTAGATTCAATTCTACTACTTGATAGAATTCTTATTTTAATTTTTGATTTCAAGGTTAACTCCTAAATTGGGGTTTGACTAAGGAAAACCCCTCCCCCACAACAAAAAAACCTCTTTTTCTTGTAGGTATAGGTTCAGGACTACAAATTTGAACACAGATCTGGATACCCTTCTCGGCTTTTTTTTGGGCTCCACGAACAGATTCTCTGTCAGACCTGTGTAGGTCAAGGTTGACATTATTGGGTCAGGGTTGACATTTTTGGGTCAAGGCCAACCTTTTTCATAAGATGGAGTTGGATTGGAAAAATATTTCTGGGTTTTTTTCATCTCTGCGTTTCGGTTCTGGATCATACTTCATTTTTTTTTCAGAAATAGAGTACACACCTCAAAAAATAGCATTCTTTAATCTGCAATATTTCAAGGTTAGTGTATTTCTCCTATCCATTTCAATTCAAATCATTAATCATTCTAAATCTATCATTGTGTGTGTATATTTTGTACCTGATAAGAAAGACACAACACCTCAATAGATCATTGCATTAGCTCAAAAAGGTTAGATAAGCATATAAAACCAGCTAATATTGACCTATTGCCATCTAACTAAGAAAAGTGTGATTAGTAACATAATAGCCCTTAGATTATGCTACCATCAGTGACATATACTACCTAGCATGAAGGATTTTAGTTTAAAACAAGCTAAATGATAAGAAAACATGCATCCTCGCTCTAAGAATGGAGATAATAATAATGTAAAAGCATAAACTGTGAAATGAAATATGAGTCTAAACTTAATCTAATAGCATAAAAATGCATTTACAATATAGGATCAAGGCTCATTTTCTCTAAAAAATGGCTTCTATTAATAGAAGAGAGAGAGAGAGAGAGAGAGAGAGAGAGAGAGAGAGAGAGAGAGAGAAGGCTTATTAATGAGTTGAGGGACTCATTAATGGTGGTGTAAGAGTCATTAATACCTTGAGCATTAATAAGGCATGGAGGAGACATAGGCTTAAGGCATCTTCATTAATAAGGTATTAATGAAAGCCTTAAAGAAGCATGGTGAGCGGTGTAAGTCCAACTTGGCAAGTTGGTCCCTTAGGAAAGTCATGCTTGAGAAAGTGGACTTTCTCAAGTGGGTTGAGTTGTTAATCATTCCTTAATGGAATGTGACAACATTAGGAGGTGGGTTAGGGTAGAATTAG
>MU226855.1:1501099-1511402 GCA_018584345.1 Thuja plicata | reverse complement strand
TTACTAAAAATAGCAAGTTTCCATAAATAGCAGCTCTGCACAAGGTAGCCCTTATTGAAAAGAAAACAGAAATATTTTTGGGTGATGCAAGATTGCCCTTACACCCAGGATGCTCCTGCATCAAATACTCCTAGGGATGTAGTTGTAGCTGAAATGCATAGGAGTAAGGGTTTTCCATGAATAGGCACCATAACAATAGGTGGAGCAGCCAGGTACCCCTTCAATTCTCTGAAGTTTGCTTCATAATGTTCATCCCATTTGAAGGTAACCCCTTTATGTAGTAGCTTAGTAAAGAGTTGTACCCTATCTGCAAGTTGGGACATGAATCTCATGATAGACTAAAGGCTCCGTTGTAGCATCCTCATTTAACTGATGTTATGTGGTGGAACCATCTCTAAAATAGCCTTTACCTTTCCAGGATCTACCTCGATTCCCTTCACAGATACTATGAATCCTAGGAGCTTCCCTGATTGGACCCCAAAGGCACATTTCTTTGGGTTGAGCCTAGGTTGGAACTATTCCATTCGATCCAATATCTTCCTTAGGTTAGCAATGTGAGTACCTCTCTCCCTAGATTTAGCCAATGTGTCATCTACATAGTCCTCCATGTTCTTGTACATCATGTCATGGAATATTATTGTCATGGCTCTTTGATATGTTGCACCGGCATTATTTGACCTGAAAGGCATGACATTCCAGCAAAAGGTGCCCCATGCACATGTGAATGTGCTTTTCTCTTGATCCTCATGGGTGATCTTGATTTGATTATAGCCTGAGAATCCATCCATTAATGAATACATCTAAAAGCCTACTGTAAGATCTATGATCATGTCAATGTTTGGTAGAGGGAAGTCCTCTTTTGGACATGCTTTGTTTAGGTCTCTAAAGTCCATACAGATCCTGATAGATTTATCAAATTTAGAAATGGGGACCACATTGGAGATCCACCCTGCATAGGTAATAACTCGAATAAATCCATCTTTCAACAACTTTTCTAGCTCTGCTTTTACCAATAATGTAACATGAGGATGCATTTTTCTAAGTTTTTGTTTTACAGGCTTGATCCTGGGAGCTATAGATAAGTGGTGCATGATGAGATTAGGATCTAGCCTTGGCATATCTGTATAAGACCATGCAAAGTTAATCTTCTTCTCTTTAGGAACTATGTGAACTATACCTTCTCTTCTTCTAATAAATATTATGCCAGATGAACTATTTGAGGATTTTCAATAGTGCCCAAGTTTACTGGCTGTGTTGGTTCAATCAATACCAAAGATGTTTCCTAAAAGTGTTTCAGGAGGATATCAAGAGTCTCATCCTTTGGCACCTCGAAGAGGTTTTCACCATTGGATACATCTTTTTTCTTTACTATTTTGGGATCTGATACTGCCACATAGTGGTTTTCACCATCAGTCCACTTTTTCTTTTTATTTTTTAGTTTGTGACTAAGAAACTTGATATCCTCCTATGATAAGTTCTCGCTCCTTGCATTGGTGGAAGAAGGGTAAGGTTCACAAGCATTGAGATAACAAGCTAGGGAGTGGTCATTGGGAAAGTTGAGGATAGGAATAGGATCTATTTTAGACCAATCAATTAGGTTGGGAAGTACCAATGTTAGGGAGTCAGATTCTAGGAAGGACAGCATCATGTTAGCATCAAGACTATTAACCGACATGACATGATCTATTAAGTTAATTTCCTCAATATTTAGATCAATAAGAGTGAGTTCATTGTTAAAAGGGTCATTGTTAGTCATATGCAGACCAAACTCTAGTGACTCATTAGTAGAAATATCATCGTCGTCTCTCTGTAAAAGGAAACTTCCTGCTTGTGGCCTATTAAATTCTTCTAGACTTATATATTCACATGTGTCTCCATCAATGATCGGGGGAAGGAACTCTTCTTCTTCTTTAGGAGGATCGGTATCATTGAGAGGAGTGTCAGATTGTTTTCTAGGAGCTGAGGGAGCCACAAACATGTGAATTATATCTATTCCAATATCTTTAGAGGTGATAGATAGCCGATCCCATTCATAGTCATGAGAGTCAGTGACATCATCATCAGATCTGTTTAAGTAATCAGCAATGGTTATTTGATGTAGTCGGTTAGCTGCTTGTAGATCAAAGTGGGGTAGATCAAGGACATGTGAGATTGTGACCAATTGCCCCCAGTTAGGATGTAAATTTTGTGGCCGGGGTATCTCTTGAGTGATTGTTGCTATGGTGTATCCTACCTCTTGAATGGGAGGTTGTGCTAGCAAAGGAGTGTGAAGATCCTATGGTACCTCAAAGCTAGGTACATAGCATTCTCCTTGGTAGTTGGGGTCTTGTGCGCCAACATGTAACAATCTTTCATAGGACCATTTCTCTAGTTCATCTATTTCATCACTCCCTTTATATGAGTGCAGAATCTCTTTTGGAGCAGGTTTATCAGTTTTACTATTAAAACCCAGTCTTGTTTTATCTCTAGTATTCTAGAACTCCATGGATATAGGTTAAATAAGCGCTCATCCTATGTTGTTTAGAGGTCCCATTCCTTTGTAATCCATTTGTGTGAGGAAATCATATCCCTTTCCATACTATTCTGGGGATATCTTTACATGTTTGACCTTAGATTCCACCAGTTCTCCTTTGTAAAGCTAGTCTAGGATTGCCTGTTCTTCTATGTTATCTGAAGAAGATGCGGGTGCCTTTATCATGCCAGTTTCTTTGTGTACTTCTAGCTCTTTCGATGTTGCAGGTGTGAATGTCAAGGAAGGTTTTCCATAGGATCTCAGTGACACCAGAAGTTCTATTAGTGAGGGAGTTAGGTCCAGCTTGTACTCTTCCATACCTATTTCTTATAGTTTTAAGGTTTTGCTAAAAATCTTCATAACCTTTTCCTTGGTAGTTTCAGGAGCAACTGCATCCATAGCTTCTTTGTTGTGTGGGATCATGCTACTAGCTTTGATATTGTTGCAAGTGTAGTTAGCATCTGTAGGAATCGTCACTTCCATCTCATTATGTGGGAATTTTATGCATTGGTGATAAGTGGATGGTACAACTTGCATTTCATGAATCCATGGTCTCCCTAGTAGGATATTGTAGGCCAATGGTAAATCCAGAACTTGACATATGATGTTCCTCTTAATTGGTTTGACTTTGACAGGTAGAACAATAAGACCTCTAAATGATCTTTCTTCCTCATCATAAGCTTTGATGGTTATCTTGTTTCTAGAGACAATTGTTTGTTCTGAGAGACCTAGTCTCCTGATTAGATCTAGTGTACAGATATTCAATCCTGCACCTCCATCTATTAACACACGTCTAACATGGGATTTATGAACAAGGACTTCAATATGGAGGGGTTGATTATGTGGATGTGTCAATGACTTATCATCCTCTTTAGAAAAGGAGAGGTAGTGTGGTGCTAATATGTGATTGACCATCGCTTGAAACTTGTCTATATCAATATCCTTTGGAACATTAGCAGCGTGTAGGGCTTGTTCTAGGATTTCCCTATGTATCATGGATATCTTGAGTAATTCAAAAATAGAAATTTTGGTAGAGGTTCGTTGCAATTGGTCTACCAAGTCATATTTTTCTCCAGGGATAGTGACCATGTGTTTTACTGCTGGTTTAGGAATAGTTACAATAGGAACCTTGGATGTTGACGTTGATGTCAATTTTGGAGGTCCTTTGATTGTAACCTATGCTTGGCTTTATGTTACAACATGTGAGTGGGATGAGACACCTTTAATTATGACCACATTGATGGATTCAATTTTAATATCAAGCATATTAATCACATTGTCATTTTTGGAATAGGTGTAATTTACCTCATTACCCTTCCCTTTAGATGTCTCTCCTTGATTGTAATTAGGAAAGGGTTTTTTGAATGTTGTATGATCCTCATTGGTAGTATGTTTATCTACTTTGATCTTACCTCCTTTAATGAGATCTTGGATGACATGCTTAAGCTTGAGGCAATTATTAGTATTGTGTCCCTTGTTTTTGTGGAAGACACAATAGGAATTATCATCCCACCACCTGGGTTTGACCATTGGTTCCCACGGTTTAGAATCAAGAATTGTAAGAACTTTGTTATCCAACAGTGTTTTCTGAACAGTCTCAAGAGGCTCCCCCAAAGGAGTGAATGTTCTTTGGGGTTTCAAAGTCCATGTTCATTCCTTGTTGTTATCATTGTTTTCTTTGGGGACAGGAGGTGTTACCTTAGCATCTTTACTTGCTTGCATGCCATTGGTTAGATTAAATACCTCAGTTTTAGGATTAATGTTAGAGGCATCAACTACTCCGTCATTAAGAACATTCTTGTTTTGCTTCCACCATTTAGGCTTGGAGTTGGAGTTGTTGGTTTTGTTTTAATTTTGAAGGGTGATCGCTCCCCTTTTGATCATGACTTCCTCAATACAGAGGGAATTTTTAATCATTCTATCAAAGCTAGGAGAGTCTTGCATTTGTATAACATAGTTCAATTCAAGAACTAAATTATTAATAAATATCTCCATCTTCTCTGATTTGGGAATGGCCCTTGAATATCATGAAAAAATCTTCCTCCATCTTTGTAGGAAGTGTGTAAATGACTCACCAATTTTCTCTTTGGTATTGCATAGGTCCATCATAGTCACGTCATGTTGGATGTTGTAGGAGTAATATTGGATGAAGTGTTGAACCATCTCCTCAAATTTTTTGACCTTAGGGTTTAGTTTTGAGAACCACTCCATGGAATTACCTCCTAGACATCCTAGAAATAGTTGCATGAGGTATGTGTTGGTGCTCAAAAATGCTAAATTGGATTTCCTATGGACTTGCCAATCCAATGCTTGGAAACCCAAGTGATTTGGCCAACTAACAAGTCACAACCAAAGCAAGGTTGGAAATTCTACAATTCTAGCTCTGCAAAACCAAGGCTGGTAGGCCTATACCTTGACTTATCTTTCAAGTTACAAGACTTTTTATAGAAGAAAAGAAACACTTCAACCTTTTCTCTCAAGTATGGCAAGGAACTTGAAACAAATCTAACTAAAAGCAATATATCATGAATTGTAAACTGAAATACTTTAAGTAATTGAAAGAATATTTAGTAAATGTGTATGTAATTTGAAATGAATAGATAGATAAGATATCTTAAAACTATAAATAGTGAACTGAATAACTATAATCCAAATAATGATTAGACCAGTGCCTTATTCTACCATGGGTAATAGAGTCAAGATCATTCCAATCTTATGTTCAACCTCAGAGATAGTTTTACAAGAAAACTTATCACTTCAAAGGTGTTATGGAATGTACATGCAACCTAAAACAAATTCAAAGATATTTCAAAAGGGTAATACTTCTCAGATGACAGCTCAATTGACCGAGGCCTCAATCAGCAGAATTTAACCATGCAAAATGAGAAAACCAATTGAAAATATAAACTATATTGAATCAAATCAAGAAGCATGCACATCAAACTATCACTTTTAAGAAGTTCTATTGGTTTATCCGAGGGACTAATCGTAAAATAAATAATGAAACAATTGCATATATGAAGAAAAAAGACTTATCTTTAATGATTTTAAAGAAATAGTACATCTAGGTCCATGTTATACTTGTTGATTAAAAACTATCCCAATATGTTAAATTGTATTATATTGTATTCCCTTCTCTTTACATTTTACATTATGTATATGTGTGTGTGTGTGTGTGTGTGTGTGTGTGTGTGTGTGTGTGGCTTTCACACCTCTTTAGGGTGAAAAGACACAACTCTTATTACAAATTATTTTGAAAAAATAATGAACTAACTAAAAAATAACTACCTAACTTTCAGATTTAGCTTTGGTAAAAAATCCAAAACACCTCAAGAAAAGCTAATATTTTTTCTGGAGATGGGAAATTTGATTTCCCAAACTGGGTCATTTTTAGATTTTTAAAATTCAACCATCTTTATCCTCTGTCGAAATCATCTTTGTAGCAGGTCTAAATTCTAGCATTTTCTTAAGGCTTTGATTGGTTAGTTCTATTTATTTGTTTCATAAAGATTCCTTCCTTTGATATTTTTTAGTATGGAGAAACATGATTCTTGATAATGGATTGGGACTTCTAAATTATGAAAATTTAGGGTACCACCAGTGGCTCTTTCTGGGGACGTATCCTCACTGTGAGCATAGTGAGATTCTAGCTATCTCTGGAGAAGCAGACCAAGTATCCATACTTAATGTGATGCAAAGTGATTTGGTTCTCATCTTTAAGATTTATCTTTATACCAATAGTCTCATGAATAACTTTCATAGGAACTTTCAATTGGGTGGCCCCAGGCCCCCAAAAAAATAAACACTGCTTCTTTCCTCTAATGAATACATAATTTTGATCATGTAATACCTTGGATCTCCCAAAAATTATGCCACCACTCTCATGGACAACATTCATATCTTTATTAACATGCTTTGACTTTTTTTTACCTTTAGAAAATTCAATAGGTGCACTGTAGTCCTTGCTAAATAGAAGATCCCTATGCATTTGATCAACCCTACAAGTAACTAGATTAAGCTCTTCTGCTTGGATTCCTTTACATACACAATCTTCCCTATACTTAAGATGTTGTTTCTTTTCACAAAAAGGATTTAGAGATAACTCACATTCAAAATCTTCCTTCTTATCAAGAATTTGATCAGATAGGATACTTGGATAATTTTTAGAACTAATCTTCAATACATTCTCCTCATTATGTCTATTTGATTCCATCTCATCTTCACATGTTTGATACCACTTATGCTCATAGGATGAAATAATGCATGTCTCACTTTCTGAATACACTTCCCCATACATATTTTGAGTTTCATCATCTTCAAAATGATCACTAGGCTCACTATCTTAGTCATGATGTTGATGGACTTGATTGTATATAAAATTTTCTTCAAATAATGGATTCAAGGATATAGAGAACTCAGGCGTATCTCCATGTGAGCTTTCATCTGAAACTTCTTTGTGTTCATATGTTGTATGCTATTATATTTCATCTCCATTATTTGATTCTTGAAATTTATCATCTTCTTCATCTAGAACCCCCTGAGTATGTACTGATCCATTAACTTTCTTATCATGGTGCATTGAGAAAACAATTTGACCACTCTTCTCAACATGTTTTTGATATTCCATTTCTAGAAAATATGAGATTTCTTCTGTACTAAGAAGATCTTTTCCCTCATCATCATGGTTATTGATACATGTTTCCATGCAAATCTCACTACATACAGATTCTACTTCAATCTGATCTTAATTTTCTTCCTCTATGTCATCATTCTTTTCTTCCCTCAATACTTCACATATTTTCTCAAGAAAAGCTAGTAGTTGAGAATCATGGTAGATTCCTAAATCACAAAGTTTATCCATTAATTCCCTTCCTAGAGGTTTGATATCTGAAGGTATTTCTTGATAGATCTTTATCATTCTCATGAACAAATGTAGTGCAGTTTCACCTTTATATCTTTCCAAACTGAAGAATATATACAAAGGGGACATGTAAGATTCTTCCTCCAAAATATAATTTGGCTCTCTTTCATGTTCATAGTTGTATAGTCAAAAAATGGAAGCACTTCCATGGGAGACTAGTTTATCCTTCTGAGTGAGTGGTTTGGGGTCATGACAAGAACCTCTGAATGGGTTCTTTATCTTGACATGGCTTCCCCCCTGACCTGCCTTTCTAACCTCCATTTTATGACCTGAATTCTGCATTCTGGGTCTCTGACCTGTGATCCTGGGATTTGAGGACAGGGTCGACCTTTTGGGACTAGGTCAACCTCAGCCCTACCCTAGGATAGGGTTTACCTTGACCCTATCCTAGGACAGATCTGACCACGACCCTGTCCCAGGGTCCCAAACCCAGAATTCCACAGATTCCCAGATGTCGGTCTTCACAAAAAGTTTTCTCCAGCTTTTGAGTCGGCTGTTTCGGGTTTCAAATTGTTTGATTCCTAAATTATATTTAATGTAGGTTCTCTCCTAGGGGTAAAGGCTTAAAAGATGATTTAATTATCCTATGTAGGCCTCCTTAGAAGATTGTGCCCTAATTCCATAGAAAAGGGAGCCTTCTCCTCTCATTTTCTCTAAGCATAAATAACCTCAATCAAGCAATTGAAGTCTTCTAATCAAGTATCAAGCATCCTTATGAAGTGAAGTCCAAGAAAGAAATCAAGCAAGATTTCAATCAAGCATCCATCATTCTCAAGCATCCATTTTCATGAAGGAGATCCATTGGAGGCCATTGAAGGATTCAAGCCAAAGAGTGCCCTTTTTGTGATCTCTCCATCCATCTTCTTCCAAAGCCCTTGTCAAGTTCAAGAACCCATTAAAGACTTGGTGTTAGAGATCTACAAGAAATATATTTAAGACATCCTTCCATTCTACATTCCATGTTTTGAAGCATACTTGTGGATCCACGGATTCGAATCCGCCACAAGGACATTACAAGCAAAGTGAATTTATGTGTTTACTTTGCTTATCTCTGCAATTTCAATTATATTATAAGGTTAATTCTAAAACCAGGGTTTGACCAAGGCAAACCACTTTCCCCCAAAAAACAAATATTTTTCTTGTAGGTACAGGTTCGGGACTGTAAATCCGAGGCTAGATCTAGATACCCTTTTTGGATTTCTTTCAGACTGTGCGAACAGGGACACTTTCAGAGTTGAGAAGATTGAGTTGATAAAAGTGGTATAGGGTTGACCTTTTTCATAATATGACATTGTAATGGAAAAATATTTATGGGTTTTTTCCATCTCTCTATTTCAATTCGGTATCAACTATCGACATCTCCAGAAATAGTCTACAAATCTCAGAAAATAACAATCTTTGATCTGTCACTTTGGAAGGTTAGTACTTTCTCCTATTCTTTTCAATTACTATCATTAATCACATTAATCAATCAATTTACAGAATTTAAGATCCCCTTTCTTGGTCTCTTTCCAAATATTGGATTCATTTGTGTATTAACCCTTTGGGGTTGATCAAAATTGGATCTCCTATTTGTGTATTTGAGGGTGAAAAAAAGGAGCATCTTATCTTCCCTTAATCACAATCACAATTGCAATATACAATCAACATAAATAACAATTAACAATTCAAACCCTCTTAAACCATAATTCTCTCCTTTACATTTTGGTAACATAACATATCAATTCAAACAACAAATCATTATATTTTTTTATGTTACATTTTGGTGAACCCGCAATAGACAACTCTTTCTTTTTGGTGTTAGATTTGCATTGTGTATGTTAGATCTTGCATGTTCTTTCAAAATTACATTTCAATTACATAGATCTAAAATTTTGTATTAGTTCATTTGCATTGTATTGGTGTATGAGCTTTACTACATCTAGTCCTACTTATAGTATCCTAGTTAGAAGAAGTCGTAGACTTATGGGTTCCTTTGATCCCAAGTCTTCCACTCCTTTCCTTAGGATCCTAGATGACAATTTGATAACTCATTATTCCAATCCTTCTATGGAGCATAACTCTTCTCACTCATCTCATGATGAGGATGATGCTTTAAGATTTCCTCTTGAGCAAGTGCAAAACCTTTCAACCAAACTTGATAAAATGGGTAATTGGCTTCTCCAAGAAAACCATAATCAAGATTCCATCCAAACTATAGATGCTCTTAAAAATGTTCTTCGTGATAATGATCAAGGTATTAATCTCTTGCATAGTATTACTCACCTTGTGAATTTGAATGTTAAACCTTTAGCTCCAAAGGCTCAAGATTTAGGATTCACACCTATTGTCACTAGTGTAGGACCTTCTTATGTTCCTCTACCTAGTATCCCTACTTATACTTCTCCTTTAATAACAACTTCTATCCCAAGTGCACCTATTCCTGTGAGTGCTCCACCGGTATCTTTACCTCCCTCACAACCTTCATATCATAATGTGCCTTTTACTTATACTAATCCTCTTCCAAATATGGTTTGTACTACTCCACCGGTTGTGTCTTCCATTCCTACTACTTCTTACACTTTTCCTAGTGTTCCTAATATTTCTATTCCACCTGTTTCCTCTAGTGATTCCATAATTATTAGTTTGGCTCAAACTTTGTCATCTTTACAACAACAACTTGCCTCTTTGACTCAATCCAAATTTAGAATTCCTACATGTGATATGGGTAGCCCTTTATCCCTAGACATCATTCGTGCTACTATCCCTCAGCAAGCTGATATACCTCGTCTTGAGAATTACAATGGCAAAGGTGATCCTGTCACCCATGTTAAAACATTTCAAATCCTTTGTAGTGATTACGCTCATGACCATAGGATTTTGGCTAAATT
>MU226855.1:1471391-1490482 GCA_018584345.1 Thuja plicata | reverse complement strand
TAAATAGGCTAGGGGAATGGGTTATTTGCAAGTGGGTAATTGATTTAGGGGTTTATTTAATTCCTTTATAATTAAATACTATAGCCATGTTTGAATTTGATTTGATTTAATTGGTTTGAATTGATTTAGATCCTATGGCTATAATAGTTAAAATAATTCAATGATAAAAATCATGTAGGACATTAAATTGATTTGAAGAATTATGCCAAGCAGTAACAGGGTCGTTTGGACATAATCAAGGGTATGATAACACTGAGGGAAACTAGGGTCCATAGTTGCAACAGACCAAATTTAGGTGGTTACATTTTCCCCTCTTTGAATTGATGTGCGAGCAGCACATTGATTCAAAGAAAGTTTTTGATTTTGACTTTAGAAAGATTGAGAATTTTGATCTTGGTTGTCGAACAAAATGTTGATGAGATCAGTGTCGCACTTGATCGAACAAAACTAATAAAATGTTGATCAGATCAGTCTCACACTTGATCAATATAGGTCAGGTGGTTACAATCATACATTAACATTCCTTTCAAAACACATTTTAAGAGGGAAACCTAGGATCTCCTTTATTCTTATAAATCCAATAGATTTATTCATTTATGCATTGATCCTTTTTGGGTCGATCAATTTGGATCCTTCCTTTGTGCATTTGAGAATAAAGAGGAATGTCTTTTTTATCCCTCCACTCTAAACATTAAATTTAAGGTGATAAGTGATTTGAGTATCAAAACACTCTTATTCCATAAACATCATTTTTCTATCTTATATTTTGGTGAACCCGTGATAGACAACTCTTTCTCTTTGGTGTTAGATTTGCATTAAATATTAGATCTTGCATGAATATAGAAGTAGGTTTTCTTTTATGCTCTTGCATTTATATTTCAAAATTCATAAAAAGCACAACATTTCTTTCAAAATACAAAAACATTTCCATTTTTTATTTTCTTCAACATGTATGATTTTTGTTTTGAATACTTTGATGAGGATTTTGTTGCTAAGAAGGATAGATCCCCTAATGAGGTACATGGAAGTGAGGATGAAATTTGTTTGAATAATCTCTCCATTGATCTTGTTCCTATTTTATCTTCCTCTACAATCTCTTTAATTGACCTTTACCATAGAAGTGAGGTAAGGATAGATGTTAATTCTTCTCCTATTATATGTCTTTTCTATGAGCCTACTTTAGAATATAATTCTTCCCCCTTTAGGGATCAAGCTTTGAGCACTCCTACAATGTGCTTTATTGATAGGGAGGATAATCCTCCTATTTGGGATGAACCTTTGGATTTGGATGTTGATTACTTTCTTCCTCATGAAGCCATTATGGGTGATTCTACTTTTTGGGATGAACCCTTGGATAAAGACATTGATTTATTCCCTTCTTGTGAAGATGCTTTGATACAAGAGGGTGATTTATTAATGGATAACATATTCATACATGATGATGACTCTTTTTCTAAAACACTGCGCCCTTATGTGGACATTTTAGAGAAAGATGATATCATTACTAATACAATACCTCTAATTGGGATTCCTTCTAGTGATGAGTCATTAGTAGAAAATGATATGAATTCCCTTAATTCTCTCCCTCTTAGTGATGATCCTATGGGAAATCAACCTCCTACCCCATCTTCTCCTAGGATGTATTCCTATATTTTTCCTTCTTGTGAATCTATCGAACATACTAATGATGACATAGTGACTACTGAAGTTCAATTGACTTGTTTTCATATGGCTTCCTATTATAGTCATGGTTATTATTTACTAGTTAAACAAGGATTCCATAATCAAGGATTTACTCAGCATAAACATGGAATTCAAATGCCCTTACAGAATGGGGGGCATGATAATTCTTATTGATTGGGATTTAATCCTCAACAACACATCAATGTTACCAACATCTCAAATAACACTTCAAAACATGATAAACCTATGAAGAAATTTGACGAAGAGGTTGTTTTGCCTAAACTCCTTCATGCTAAGATAATTATTAGACCTAAATACAAAAACAAACATAGTCTATATTTGAAGATTCTTCCTTTTTGTTTCTATCGTAGATTTCATGATCACTCTAATGAATTTCAAGATTTACATTATAAGATTAGGCAGCTCATTGATAGTAAAGTTATTTATATATCATGTGGAAATGAGTTATATTTTAATCCTATTTTCTCTAAATAAAATTTACATTCCTATTATGGAACTCGTTATTATGCAAACAATGTTAGCCTAATCTTTGGGGGCTCGTTGTCTTGCATAGTATTGTCAGCAATATAATAGGTCCCCTTTCATCCTTGTCCCTACACTTGGGGGGCAAGGATGCCATCTCCTTCTTTTCTGTCTTTCTGGGATTCACTTTTCCCTTGGTTAAGTAGTATCTATCTATTATGTGATATCCAATCATACATGAAAATTTTGGTTTGCATGCACGATCTATGTCCTTGATTATAACCTTATTTTTTGTTTGACATTGGTTTTCCATGGTTGATAAATCTCTCACCTTGGAAACTGAATAGTGTGTTATCCCTCGTAAGGGTTACTTTTTCACTTCTTGCATGATATCTCTTTTCTACAACAACATCTCTTGATATAATTTGATATATCCCTTGCTTTCACCACTAGGGGGAAAGGTATTTCACTTCTTCCTCTATCTAAGGATTTACTTTACTTAGCATAGTGGCATTTGTTTATCATATAACATTATTTCCTTATAAAGATGTATGTTTTTGACTATGGATACCCTCTTATATAAGAGGTGATTGTCCTAGGTCATCACCTCTTCTTTATTTTGCAAAAAATGCTCTTGAAAAACTATTTCCCTTTCTTTGGTTAGAGTTTGACTCCTTCATTTTGAGATTACTCTTCCTCTTCATTGCAGCGGGCTTGATGATTGAATCTTTGGTCCCTCTTTTCTTTAGAAGATGAAATTTTATCTTAAGCACTTCTCTATGGTGAGGTTCTTGTTGATAAGATACTTTCCTTTTTGAGGATCATTTTTCCATAAGTGACATATCCATTTAATGATAATCTATGTTCTTGGATGAAAGGGTCAAGGCTCTTTGCTAAGAGTATGGTATACATTATTGTTAAGTTGGATATCTCCTTACCTTGTGAAGTATGTATTCTCTGTTCTCTTCCTTATCCTGCCTATTTAGTAGTCATGATAAGGAGGGGGCATATATTGGGCCTCCCTTGTACTATATCTTATATTAATTTACATTTGGCAGCATGGTAAATCCTTGGAAGGTAAGCCACACAAGTTGCTAAATCCTGAAGATATATGCATTTTTACTTTTTACTTTTTTGCTAAATCCTCAGAAGGTAACGCACATAAGTTGCTAAATCCTGAAGAGATACACACCATTTTTATTTTTATGATATGCTAAATCCTCAAAAGGTAACACACATAAGTCACTAAATCCTAAATGGACACCCATTTTATATTCCATAATGATACAAGAATGTTGATCTATGGATATTTTTAAAGTCGTCAAAAGATGCATTTACAATTACAAGCACACTTTATGGGTGAACCTGTTAGGGGATCTCCCTCCTTGGTGATTCATAGTAAGGTGGGAATCTTACTAGGAGAGGTAATTACTTTCCCTTCTCTCTCATTCACTTTCATGCTAGTAGGATTAGATCATGAAACTATGTTATTTATGGTGTTGTTCTTGTCTTACTTATGTAGTTATGTATGTTTTCTATGATTGATTACTCTTTACTTTCATATCTTTATGCATGTATGTTGACTTAGAATCCTTGGTCTAGGGGCTCATGTCCTTGACCTAGTGAAGTTCTACCTCATTGTGATCCACCAGTGTCTTTCTTCTAACTTTATTGTGAGCATGTTTGATTTCCATACTCCCGCTAAAGTGGGGGCTAAATGTATAGTCAGAAAATAGAAGCACTTCCATGGTGGACTGGTTTATCCTTCCAATTAAGTGTTTTAGGGTCATACCAAGCACCTTGAATGGGTTCCTGAATTTGACCTGGCTTTCCCCCTATTCTGCCTCTCTTTCCACTTCTTTCCATCCAGTTTTTGGCATCCTTCACTGCACATCTGAGATCTTTGACCTCAGGGTCAGGGTTGACCTTTTGGGTCTATGTTGACCTCAACCCTGACCTAGGTCAAGGTATACCTTGACATTTACCTAGGTGAATATTGACCTTGACCTTTACCAAGGGTTCAAATCTCAGGGTTCCATAGTTTCTGGATGTTGGTCTTTGCAAAATGTTATTTCCCGCTTCCATTTCAGCTATTTAGGGTTTCAAATTAGTGATTCCTAAATGAAATTTAATATAGGTCCTCTTATAGTGTCATGGGTCTAATTGGATTTTAATTCTCCTATGTCAGCCTCTCTAGAAGATTGTGCCCTAGTTTCATATAAAAGGAAGTCTTTCTCTCTCATTTTCTCTAAGCGATAGATTCTAAGCATCATCAAGCAAAAGTTCAAGTGTCCATTGTTCTACATGTTCCAAAGCTTTCAAGGTGTCCAATTCTTCTTATGAATCATTCAAGTCCTCCATTAGAGATCAAGGATTCTAGTTTTCAATCCTTTGAAGGAATTAGTTTCAAACATTCAAGATTCATCATTCAAACCCTAGATCTAGCCGTCATGGTGGTGTGATCTTCCTTAAAGATCCTTTGTGCATCCTCAAGACTCATTCATTCTTCCATAAAGTTGGATTCCAAGCATACAATCATGGATTTTTATGGTTTTTATTGAGTCCAAGATTTCATATTTAGATACTTTCTTACATTTGAATTACAATTGCATATCTATTGAATATCATAGCTTCATTCTTAGATTCAATTCTACTACTTGATAGCATTGTTATTTTAATTATTGATTTCAAGGTTAATTCCTAAATTAGGGTTTGACTAAAGAAAACCCATCCCCCACAAAAAAAAACCTCTTTTTCTTCCAGGTACAGGTTCATGACTACAAATTTGAACCCAAATCTGGATACCCTTTTCGGCTTTCATTCAGGCTCCACGAACGGATTCTCTGTCAGACCTGTGCAGGTCAAGATCAACATTATTGGGTTAGGGTCAAAATTTCTGGTTCAAGGTCAACCTTTTTCATAAGACGGAGTTGGATCATAAAAATATTTCTGGGTTTTGTTCATCTCTGCGTTCCAGTTCCAGATCATACTTCAGTTTTTCTAGAAATAGAGTACAGACCTTAGAAAATAGCATTCTTTAATATACAATATTTCAAAGTTAGTGTATTTCTCCTATCCATTTCAATTCAAATACTTAATCATTCTAAATCTATCATGCATTTACATTCCTTTCAAAAAACATTTTAAGAGGGAAACCTTGGATCTCCTTCTTTATTCTTATTTCCAATAGATTGATTCATTTATGCATTGATCCTTTTTGGGTTGATCAATTTGGAGCCTTCCTTTGTGCATTTGAGAATAAAGGGGAATGTCTTATTTATCCCTCCACTCTAAACATTAAATTTAAGGCGATAAGTGATTTGAGTATCAAAACACTCTTATTCCATAAACATCATTTTTCTATCTTACATTTTGGTGAACCCGCGATAGACAACTCTTTCTTTTTGGTGATAGTTTTTCATTTAATATTAGATCTTACATGAATATAGAAGTAGGTTTTCTTTTATTCTCTTTCATTTATATTTCAAAATTCATAAAAAGAACAAAATTTCTTTCAAAATAGAAAAACATTTACATTTTTCATTGTGTTCAACATGTATGATTTTTGTTTTGAATACTTTGATGAGGCTTTTGTTGGTAAAGAGGATAGATCCCCTAATGAGATACACAGAAGTGAGGATGAAATTTGTTTGACTAATCTCTACATTGATCTTATTCCTATTTTATCCTCCTCTACAATCTCTTCAATTGACCTTTACCATAGAAATAAGTTAAGGATAGATGTTAATTCTTCTGCTAATATATGTCTTTTCAATGAGCCTACTTTCGAATATAATTCTTCCCCCTTTAAGGATAAAGCTTTAAGTGCTCCTACAATGTGCTTTATTCATAGGGAGGATAATCCTCCTATTTGAGATGAACCTTTGGATTTGGATTTTGATTACTCTCTTCCTCATGAAGCCATTATGGGTGATTCTACTTTTTGGGATGAACCCTTGGATAAAGACATTGATTTATACCCTTCTTGTGAAGATACTTTGATAAAAGAGGGAGATTTATTAATGGATGACATATTCATACATGATGATGACTCTTTTTCTAAAACACACTCCCCTTATGTGGACATTTTAGAGAAAGAAGATAGCATTACTAATACAATACCTCTAATTGGGATTCCTTCTAGTGATGAGGCATTAGTAGAAAATGATATGAATTCCCTTAATGCTCTCCCTCTTAGTGATGATTCTATGGGAAATAAACCTCCTTCCTCATCTTCTCCTATGATGTATTCCTTTATTTTTACTTCTTGTGAATCTATCAAACATACTAATGATGACATAGTGACTACTGAAGTTCAATTGACTTGTTTTCATATGGCTTCTTGTTATGGTCATGGTTATCATTTACTAGTTAAACAAGGATTCCATAATCAAGGATGTACTTAGCATAAACATGAAATTCAAATGCCCTTATAGAATGGGGGGCATGATAATTCTTATGGATTTGGATTTAATCCTCAACAACACATCAATGTTACCAACATCTCAAATAACACTTCAAAACATGATGACACTATGAAGGAATTTGACCAAGAGGTTGTTTTGCCTAAACTCCTTCATACTAAGATAATTACTAGACCTAAACACAAAAACAAACATAGTCTATATTTGAAGTTTCTTCCTTTTTGTTTCTATCGTAGATTTCATGATCACTCTAATGAATTTCAAGATTTACATTATAAGATTAGGCAGCTCATTGATAGTAAAGTTATTTATATATCATGTGGCAATGAGTTATATTTCAATCCTATTTTCTCTAAATAACATTTATGTTCCTATTATGGAACTCCATATTAGGCAAACAATGTTAGCCTAATCTTTGGGGGCTCAATGTCTTGCATAGTATTGTGAATGATATAATAGGTCCGCTTTCATCCTTTTCCCTACACTTGGGGGGAAAGGATGCCATCTCCTTCTTTTCTATCTTTCTGGGATTCACTTTTCCAATGGTTAAGCAGTATCTATCTATTATGTGATATCCAATCATACATAAAAATTTTGGTTTGCATTGAGGATCTATGTCCTTGATTATAACCTATTTTATTGTTTGACATTAGGTTTCCATGGTTGATAAATCTCTCACCTTGGAAACTGAATTGTGTTCTATCCCTCGTAAGGGTTACTTTTTCACTTCTTGCATGATATCTCTTTTCTACAACAACATCTCTTGATATACTTTGATATATCCCTTTATTTCACCAGTGGGGGGCAAGGTATTTTACTTCTTCCTCTATCTAAGGATTTACTTTCCTTAGCATAGTGGCATTTTTTATCATATAACATTATTTCCTTATAAAGATGTATGTTTTTTACTATGGATACCCTCTTATATAAGAGGTGATTGTCCTAGGTCATCACATCTTCTTTATTTTTCAAATGATGCTCTTGATAAACTCTTTCACTTGCTTTGGTTAGAGTTTGACCCCTTCATTCTGAGATTACTCTTCCTCTTCATTATAGGGGGCTTGATGATTGAATCTTTGGTCCCTCTTTTCTTTAGAAGATGACATTTTCTATGGTGAGGGTCTTGTTTATAAGATATCTTCCCTTTTGAGGATCCTTTTTCCATAAGTGACATATCCATTTCATGATTATCTATGTTCTTGTATGAAAGGGTCAAGGCTCTTCACTAAGAATATGGTATACATTGTTGTTAAGATGGATATCTCCTTACCTTGTGAAGTAGGTATCCTCTTTTCTCTTCCTTATCCTACCTAGTGGGTAGTCATGATAAGGAGGGGGCATATATAGGGTCTCCCTTGTACTATATTTTATATTAATTTACATTTGGTAGCATGCTAAATCCTTGGAAGGTTACACACACAGGTTGTTAAATCCTGAAGAGATACATATTTTTACTTTTTACTTTTTTGCTAAATCCTCAGAAGGTAACGCACATAAGTTGATAAATCTTGAAGAGATACACACCCTTTTTATTTTTTATGATATGCTAAATCCTCAAAAGGTAACGCACATATGTTGCTAAATTCTAAATGGACACCCATTTTATATTCCATAATGATACAAGAATGTTGATCTATGGATATTTTTAAAGCTATTAGAAGACGCATTTACAATTATAAGCATAGTTTATGGGTGAACCTGTTAGGGGCTCTCCCTCCTTGGTGATTCATAGTAAGGTGGGCATATTACTAGGAGAGGTAATCACTTTCCCTTCTCTCTCTTGTTCTTTCATGCTAGTAGAATTAGATCATGAAACTATGTTATCTGTGGTGTTGTTCTTGTCTTACTTATGTAGTTATGTATGTTTTCTATGATTGATTTCTCTTTACTTTCATATATTTATGAATGTATGTTGAGTTAGATTCCTTTTTCTAAGGTCTCATGTCCTTTACCTAGTGATGTTCTACCTTATTTTGATCCACCAGTGTCTTTCTTCTAACTTTACTGTGAGCATGTTTGATTTCCATACTCCCGCTAAAGTTGGGGATAAATGTATAGTTATAAAATGGAAGAAATTCCATGGTGGACTAGTTTATCCTTTTGAGTAAGTGGTTTAGGGTCATATAAAGCACCTTGAAGGGGTTCCTAGCTTTGACCTAGATTTCCCCCTATTCTACCTCTCTTTCCACTTCTTTCCATCCAGTTTTTGGCATCCTAGACTACAGATCTAAGATCTTTCACCTCAGGGTCAGGGTTGACCTTTTGGGTATATGTTGACCTTGACCCTAACCTAGGGAAATTTTTACCTTGAACCTGACCTAGTTCAAGGTCAACCTCAACCTTGACCCAGGGTTCAAATCTCAAGGTCCCACAGTTTCTAGATGTCGGTCTTTGCAAAAAGTTATTTCCCACTTTCGGGTGGGCTATTTTGGGTTCTAAATCAGTGATTCATAAATTATATTTAATATAGGTCCTCTTCTAGGGCCATGGGTCTAATTTTATTTTAATTCTCCTATTTTATCCTCTCTAGAAGATTGTTCCCTAGTTTAATATAAAAGGAATCCTTTCTCTCTCATTTTCTCTAAGCGATAGATTCTAAGCATCATCAAGAAAAAGTTCAAGCATCCATTGTTCTACATTTTCCCAAGATTTCAAGGTGTCCAAGTATTCCTCTCAAGCATTAAAGTCCTCCATTGGAGATCAAGGATTCAAATTTTCAAGCCTTTCAAGGAATTAGGTTCAAACATTCAAGATTCATCATTCAAACCCTAGATCTAGCCATCATGGTGGTGTGCTCTTCCTTCAAGATCCTTTGTGCATCCTCAAGACTCATTCATTCTTCCATCAAGGTGGATTAAAAGCATACATTATTTGATTTTTATGGTTTTGATTGAGTCCAAGATTTCATATTTACATACTTTCTTACATTTGAATTACAATTGCATATCTATTGAATATCATAGCTTCATTCTTATATTCAATTCTACTACTTCATAGCATTCTTATTTTAATTATTGATTTCAAGGTTAATTCCTAAATTATGGTTTGACTAAGGCAAACCCCTCCCCCACAAAAAACAAACCTCTTTTTCTTGCAAGTACACTTCATGACTGCAAATTTGAACCCAGATCTGGATACCCTTTTTGGCTTTCTTTCAGGCTCCGCAAATAGATTCTCTGTCAGACCTGTGAAGGTCAAGGTCAACATTATTGTGTGAGGGTCAAAATTTGTGGGTCAAGGTCAACCTTTTTCATAAGACGGACTTAGATCAGAAAAATATTTTTGGTTTTTGTTCATCTCTGCGTTCCGGTTCCAGATCATACTTCAGTTTTTCCACAAATAGAGTACAGACCTTAGAAAACAACATTCTTTAATCTACAATATTTAAAAGTTAGTGTATTTCTCCTATCCAATTTCAATTCAAATACTTAATCATTCTAAATCTATCATGCATTTACATTCCTTTCAAAACACATTTTTAGAGGGAAACCTAGGATCTCCTTCTTTATTCTTATTTCCAATAGATTGATTCATTTATGCATTGATCCTTATTGGGTTGATCAATTTGGATCCTTCCTTTTTGCATTTGAGAATAAAGGGGAATGTCTTATTTATCCCTCCACTCTAAACATTAAATTTAAGCTGATAAGTGATTTGAGTATCAAAACACTCTTATTCCATAAACATCATTTTTCTATCTTACATTTTGGTGAACCCATGATAGACAACTCTTTCTTTTTGGTGTTAGATTTGCAATAAATATTCAATATTTCATGTATATAGAAGTAGGTTTTCTTTTATTCTCTTGCATTTATATTTCAAAATTCATAAAAAGCACAAAATTTCTTTCAAAATACAAAAACATTTACATTTTCCATTGTGTTCAACATGTATGATTTTTGTTTTGAATACTTTGATGAGACTTTTGTTGCTAAAGAGGATAGATCCCCTAATGAGGTACATGGAAGTGAGGATGAAATTTGTTTAGATAATCTCTCCATTTATCTTATTCCTATTTTATCCTCCTCTACAATCTCTTCAATTGACCTTTACCATAGAAGTGAGGTAAGGATAGATGTTAATTCTTCTCCTAATATATGTTTTTTCTATGAGCCTACTTTAGAATATAATTCTTACCCCTTTAGGGATTAAGCTTTAAGCGCAAATATAATGTGCTTTATTGATAGAGAGGATAATCCTCCTATTTGGGATGAACCTTTGGATTTGGATGTTGGTTACTCTCTTCCTCATGAAGCCATTATGGGTGATTCCACTTTTTGGGATGAAACCTTGGATAAAGACATTGATTTATTCCCTTCTTGTGAAGATTCTTTGATACAAGAGGGTGATTTATTAATGGATGACATATTCATACATGATGATAACTCTTTTTCTAAAACACACTCCCCTTATGTGGACATTTTAGAGAAAGAAGATAGCATTACTAATACAATACCTCTAATTGGGATTCCTTCTAGTGATGAGGCATTAGCGGAAAATGATATGAATTCCCTTAATGTGCTCCCTCTTAGTGATGATCCTATGGGAAATCAAGCTACTACCGCATCTTCTCCTAGGATGTATTCCTTTATCTTTCCTTCTTGTGAATCTATCAAACATACTAATGATGACATAGTGACTATTGAAGTTCAATTGACTTGTTTTCATATGGCTTCTTGTTATGGTCATGGTTATCATTTACTAGTTAAACAAGGATTCCATAATCAAGGATGTACTCAGCATAAACATGGAATTCAAATTCCCTTACAGAATGGGGGGTAGGATAATTCTTATGGATTGGGATTTAATCCTCAACAGCACATCAATGTTACCAACATCTCAAATAACACTTCAAAACATGATGACCCTATGAATGAATTTGACCAAGAGATTGTTTTGCCTAAACTCCTTCGTGCTAAGATAATTACTAGACCTAAACACAAAAACAAACATAGTATATATTTGAATTTTTTTCCTTTTTGTTTCTATTGTAGATTTCATGATCACTCTAATGAATTTCAAGATTTACATTATAAGATTAGGCAGCTCATTGATAGTAAAGTTATTTATATATCATGTGGGAATGAGTTATATTTCAATCCTATTTTCTCTAAATAACATTTATGTTCCTATTATGGAACTCCATATTATGCAAACAATGTTAGCCTGATCTTTGGGGGTTCATTGTCTTGCAAAGTATTGTGAGCGGTATAATAGGTCCCCTTTCATCCTTGTCCCTACACTTTGGGGGCAAGGATGCCATCTCCTTATTTTCTATCATTCTGGGATTCACTTTTCCCTTGGTTAAGCAGTATCTATCTATTATGTGATATCCAATCATACATGAAAATTTTGGTTTGCATTCAGGATCTTAGTCCTTGATTATAACCTAATTTTTTGTTTGACATTGGGTTTCCATGGTTGATAAATCTCTCACCTTGAAAATTTAATAGTGTGCTATCCCTCATAAGGGTTACTTTTTCACTTCTTGCATGATATCTCTTTTCTACAACAACATCTCTTGATATAATTTGATATATCGCTTGATTTCACCACTAGGGGGAAAGGTATTTTACTTCTTCCTCTATTCTAAAGATTTACTTTCATTATCATAGTGGCATTTGTTTATCATATAACATTATTTCCTTATAAAGATGTATGTTTTTTACTATGGATACCCTCTTATATAAGAGGTGATTGTCCTAGGTCATCACCTCTTATTTATTTTGCAAACTATGCTCTTGATAAACTCTTTCCCTTGCTTTGGTTAGAGTTTGAATCCTTCATTCTGAGATTACTCTTCCTTTTAATTGTAGGGGGCTTGATGATTGAATCCTTGGTCCCTCTTTTCTTTAGAAGATGACATTTTATCCTAAGCACTCCTCTATGGTGAGGGTCTTGCTGATAAGATCTCTTCCCTTTTGAGGATCCTTTTTCCATAAGTGACATATCCATTTCATGATTATCTATGTTCTTGAATGAAAGGGTCAAGGCTCTTCGCTAAGAATATGGTATACATTATTGTTAAGCTAGATATCTCCTTACCTTGTGAAGTAGGTATCCTCTTTTCTCTTCCTTATCCTTCTTAGTGGTTAGTCATGATAAGGAGGGGGAATATCTAGGGTCTCCCTTATACTATATTTTATATTAATTTACATTTCGCAGCATGCTAAATCCTTGGAAGGTAACACACACACAAGTTGCTAAATCCTGAAGAGATACACGTTTTTACTTTTTACTTTTTTGCTAAATCCTCAGAAGGTAACACACATAAGTGGCTAAATCTTGAAGAGATGCACACCCTTTTTATTTTTACAATATGCTAAACCCTCGAAAGGTAATGAACATAAGTTTCTAAATCTTAAATCGACACACATTTTATATTCCATAATGATACAAGAATGTTGATCTATGGATATTTTTAAAGTCGTCAGAAGATGAATTTACAATTACAAGCATATTTTATGGGTGAAACTATTAGGGACTCTCCCTCCTTGGTGCTTCATAGTAAGGTAGGCATCTTACTAGGAGAGGTAATCACTTTCCCTTCTCTCTCTTTCACTTTCATGCTAGTAGGATTAGATCATGAAACTATGTTATCTATGGTGTTGTTCTTGTCTTACTTATGTAGTTATGTATGTTTTCTATGATTGATTTCTCTTTACTTTCATATCTTTATGTATGTATGTTGAGTTAGAATCCTTGGTCTAGGGGCTCATGTCTTGGACCTAGTGATTTTCTACCTCATTGTGATCCACCAGTGTCTTTCTTCTAACTTTACCGTGAGCATGTTTGATTTCCATACTCCCGCTAAAGTGGGTGCTAAATGTATAGTCAGAAAATGGAAGCACTTCCATGGTGGACTGGTTTATCCTTCCAAGTAAGTGGTTTAGGTTCATATCAAGCACCTTGAAGGGATTCCTGAATTTGACCTGGTTTTCCCCCTATTCTGCCTCTCTTTCCACTTCTTTCCATCCAATTTTTAGCATCCTAGACTGTAGATCTGAGATCTTTGACCTCAGGGTCAGGGTCAACCTTTAAGGGAAAAATCACTGGGACTGGTACCCCAAATTTTCACTCTTCTGAAGTGAGCTTGGTTAAGAGCCAACCCTATTAAAGGTTACAAACACACTGTTAGGTGTGACCTTGTTAGAGGATTTAAAAGATAGTTTGTCACTTAATATCTGGCATTTAATGCTACTATCCTTGATCACACTTCGTCTGTCAATAGGTATTGGGAATATCCAATGCTACTTTCTATGATCAAAATTTTTTATACTCCTTGGGATGTATCTCAATTACAAAAGACTCTTAAGTCCTGCTTAGTTAAGAGACTTGATGCTTCAATGGTTAAAATGAAACAATAAGTGATGTTTTCACACATACAACTTGAATTTAAGATTTTTAGATCTATTGTAAGTGCATTACCTCTTTGATCAATATAATCAATTCAATACCTTTACTCCACACTGCTCTTCTCTGTGATGTTGTTTTACTGTTCATCGGTGTCAACAGAATCTAGCTCTTTCCTTAGCTTGTTGATCAGGTCTGAATGAAGACTTTCTTCTCCTTCAGAATCTCTTCAACATCTATTCTCTTTTTACTTCTCTTCATCCCTCAATTTGTAATGAATTAGGTTGTCTCTTTATAGACTTGATATCTTCATTTCTTGGCTTTCTTGATTCTTGGCGAGATCCACAATCTGATCCAATTAGATTTAAAGAAAAGCTCCAATTTTATCTCATAGAGATCTTCTTTCCAACTAGACAACGCAGCTTTAAATCCTTTACTTATCCTTGGCTTTATCTTGTCAATTAAAATAATGATAATGATCAGTTAAGTCTATTTTTAGCTCTTGGAAGCTAAGAATTTTGTTATTTCTAAACTCTTTGTTCTTTCGGTCAATACTTCAGTTAGTCAGTAGTGATAACTTACTATTCTGTTGATGTGACTTCAGTTGTCTTCGGGATCTTTGTCCTTCGGGAAACACTGTAGTTCTTTCCTTCAGGTTACCTTATGCTTTTCTCTTCAGGAAACACTATGACTTTTCTCATCGGTAATGCTGTACATTTGCTCATCGGGTAACACTGTGACTTTTCTCTTTTACTCTGACCGTCGGTGTGCACTCCTTCAATGTATACAGTCACTTTGTGAATGCTTGACTTATATGCATTACTGATAGCATAGCCTTTGATTCATCGGTTCTTTGAAGTCTTTGGCAGTATGTCCATGACCATATAGATTATATCAAGTTGACATCAATGACAATACAATACATTAACTAATTTAATGCCTTGCATGATCATCAACTTAACATCTTCAAACATTCAATCAGCTATAGTTCATCACGTATATCTATTATCTGTTTAGATCTATCATTGTTTTCAATTTTATGTCCATACCAGATGGTTGTGAAAATCCAGAGTGACTCCATACCCTAGGATAAAGCACTGGTCTATTTTGAATTTTGATAAGTGACTATAACTATTAAAATGAATCTTTTCTATTATGTTTTAATTTGTCAAATAAAGATTATAGGGGTTGGTATCTGTAATTCCATTTTATCTGCTAGAATAGCATTGTGATTTTTGTATTCTAAGTCAGAAGGGTTATCCCACCCAAGTTTGTGGAACTCAAAGTGTAGAGGGTTTTAAAACCTTGTTTCTATTGTATCTGTATCTTGCTTTGATTAGTGTTGGGAGAGATAGAGAAAGATTATTTTGAGCATTTCATATATCAACAAGAAAATAAACCAACAAAAAATGGTGACTCTACTGGGGAACTTTCAAGGAATGCATGTAAAGGTTAGTTTGAAACTCTTGTTTCATATATATTGATTTCTTGAAGTCTATTTTTTGAAATCACAAGTTGTATGTCATACATCATTGTCATATCCGATAAATTGTTAGAGTGAAGTTCATTTATTCTATTCCCCAAACTTTTTGGGTGGTGACTCCGAGTATTTGGTTGTATTGTTTCTAAGGGGAATATTAGGAGATCAATAGTTGTGAAAGTTCATTCTAAATAAGATGATGAATACAAGGACATAGGCAAAGGACCACTCTCAAGGAATATCAGAGAGTGATGTTTCTAAAAATCCTAGAAGAAATCATTCTAGGAAGGGAGATTCTCATAATAACACCTCTTGGAAACCTAGGTCTATAGGTCCAAGTTAGCCTTTAGGTACTATACTTGAGACACACATTACTGAACCTTTGAATCCTGAGTCTGATACCATGGGTTATTATGGTGTAATTTTTGATACTCTAGTACCAAAGAATGTATTAAAATAGAAGGAAGGAAAATCATCCCAATACAAAGGAAATTTTTACTCAAGTTCATCTAATATCCCTTATGAATGGGTGGAAAGCCAAACGGGGGATAATTTGATTAATATATGGGACTCTTCTAGTTCTTCTATTGAAGAAGTCATTAGGGACAATGATCTTTTAAAAAGGGAATTGAAAGAATTGATGCTTATCAAATAGAAGAATGATAAGGCTAGAAAAGTAAAAAAAATATTAATGCCATTATTGAGAGGGAAATTTTGAAGAAGTGGGTTGCCCAATTAAAGTTTGTAGCTCAGGGTGCAAATGAAGGATTCCATGGTTTGAATAAATAAATTTTTGGTGATGTAGATACCCTGAGAAAGGAATGCCAAGAGAGATAAAACCTACTTAAGAAATGTGATTCTAGAGATATGGGCCCTATATTGAGGCAAGTTATTGATTATGAGAGTAAAAAAAAGCTTGATTCTCAAACCTCTTCACAAAATGTATTAGCAACTAATACCAGGCAGACCTATGTTGATAAAGGTAAACAAAAGCTTACTGGTGTTAAATTTTTTGAAGAAGGTGTGTCTCAAGATATGCTTGATATGGAGTTAGAAAGGCCCAGAAAGGTCAAAGATGATGTTGCAAAGTAGCTGGAGAAGGTAGAATTAGCAGCTGCTACTATAGAGATGAAAAGAAAGATTTCTTTCTTGACTTCTTCCACTCACACCAATGTAATAGATAACATCATTCCAGTTACTCAAACTATGTCTGGATCTACTTCTAGGATTCAAAATAATAATGCTATTGCAAACACTCAGACATACGGTGCAACTTAAGGAGTTGCATCATAGTCATGAGGAAATGGATTGAACAATACTAGTGGTCACCAAAATATAGGAATTGGAAATAGTGGCCAGAATATTGGCACAAATTTTTAGAGAAGGCCTATTCATTTGGAAAGATATAGGCAACTTTTCTTCGATGGAGTTCCTGGCCAACCAAATCCTATTCCAAATGAAATCAGAGATAAGATCCCCAAGTTCAGTGGGAATAATGCTATAACGGGTGAGGAGCATCTAAAATTTTTCATAGATACAATAAATGATTATCTGAATGGAGATGAGGATGTTGTGATGAAATTGTTTGTGCAATCTCTAGTTGAAGATGCAAGAGATTGGTACTGAGGTTTTCCTGATAACAATATTTATTCATGGGATGAGTTTGTCAAAATTTTCAAAGAGCAATACAGTGACAAGATAAAATCTGGTTTCATGTTGAATGAATTAAATAATTTGAAAAAGTTTGCAAATGAAGGCATTGTTGAGTTCAATGTCAGGTTTTAGAAGGCTATGTATAAATTGTTCCATGTATTAAGATTGGATGAGAATGTATGCCTAACCACTTATTGTAATGCTTTGGATGGAAAGACATCTTACTTACTCAAGGATAAAGACCCTCAAACTATGAGAGAGGCATATAAGTTGGCCATAAATATAGAAAGTAATAGAAGATCTTCTGGTAAGCTTGGCAAAAGGGATGACAGTAGACTTTGGAAAGAGTAAAAAACACAGTCAAGTAAGAATCCCAAGGAAGAAGATAAAATGGATACACTAGTAAGTGTGGTGAAAGACCTAGCTACTAAGGTAGACAAAAATGAAAAAGGGTTTCAAAATAATAGGTAACAATATCAAAGGCAAGACAAGCCTTATCGATTGCAAGATTTTCCTTATAAAACCCAGTGGAAAGATGGAAAGCCTTATCAATTGGTGTATGGCCTATAATATGCCTCATTCCCCATATCAGTGTGCAGTTTCCCAACCTATGGTAGAATCATGTGAAGATAGGGAAACAAAAGAAAGCCTGAAAGACAAAAGTCCTATAGTAAACATGTGTGCATTTATTGTTGAAGATGATAATGGAAAATTAGAAGATGAATCAGAAGAAGATATGCCTTTCACAATAAATTGTACAAATACTAAATTAGAACATGTTCAATTTGGGATGCCAAATGATGAAGAGATCAGATTTCTTATTATTGCTACTGTGACACAAGCAAGAATTTCATATAACCTTAAAAATAGAAAGGTGGATCAAAATGGAAGCCATCTTGGCTCACTTTCTATCACAGAAGTTATAGATGAAGAATTTGCACAAGATGTAGAAAAAAAAACAGCAGGAAAGATAGTAAAAGGGAAACTTAAGGAAACTTTTGGTAAAGGAAATAAAGATACCTCTCCTAATGAACACAAAACAAGACAGTTCAAACAAAGTGGAGGTAAGATATCCTCTAAAAATGTTTCAAACTTCTAAACTTTTGATATGAAACAAGCTCTATCTCAAATTAAGGTGTTTGTTCCTTTAGTTGAGATGTTTAAAATCAAAGAGCACCGAGAGGCTACTTTCTCATTATTCTCTACTTTGCCTAGTTCTCCTAACACTATCGGTTTAAATTGTGAATTAAGAGAAGTGCAAGAAGAAAAGGGTGAAGTTCCAATATGTGTAGCAAAAATAATTATCTAAGAACCAAACCAGATTGATCCTTTTTATGTAACTGTTGCCCAATTTTTCCACCCTTGTACACTTTTCTCTAAACCTTCAGAACCCCTGAAACCCTAAGTCTCTCTCATGCAAACGAGGTAATAGACCCTAAGCCTTGGCTCGTTATGTTTCACGATTACCTTTTTTTTTAATCACTAAGAGCATGTGCCTATTTTCCAAGTCGCTTGATCGCTTAAGCCTCAGAGAATATTCCTGTTCTTTCCCCGACTCTGCGCCTAAGCTTTGTCGCGTAGTCTGATGACCCATTGGAATATTCCCCTTACATCTTCTGACTTGGCTACCTCTCTTCAGTTGCATGATCGCTAGATCCATGTCTTAAGCCCTATGACAAGTGGGGGCTGCCCTAAGTCGCTTGATCGCATGAATAATTCAATGGTCAATGAAGTGCCTCCCGACTTCGCGGTTGCCCTTGGTCGCTCAGTCGCCGAACAGTTCAGAACAAAGAAAAGGAGCTCGCGAGTGCGCGACGAGCAGAAAGCAAGGCCTCGTCGCTCACTTGCCGAGTAATGAACATGAAAGGAAATGAGGCTGCGGGTGTGTGACGAGCTGGGGGAGGAATGTTGTCGCGCAGTCGCCGAGCCATAGAGATCAAAGGAAGATGGCTCGCGACTGAGCGACTAAATGATTGTTCAATGTTGTCGCGCACTCGCCAATGTTTTAAGATAAA
>MU226855.1:1412431-1449879 GCA_018584345.1 Thuja plicata | reverse complement strand
CTTGATCCCTAAAGGGGGAAGAATTATATTCTAAAGTAGGCTCATAGAAAAGACATATATTAGGAGAAGAATTAACATCTATCCTTAACTCATTTCTATGGTAAAGGTCAATTGAAGAGATTGTAGAGGAGGATAAAATAGGTATAGTATCAATGGAGATCTTATTCGAACAAATTTCATCCTCACTTCCACTTACCTCATTAGGGAATCTATCCTTTTTAGCAACAAAAGCCTCATCAAAGTATTCAAAACAAAAATCATACATGTTGAACACAATGAAAAATGTAAATGTTTTTGTATTTTTAAATAAATTTTATATTTTTATGTATTTTTGGAATATAAATGCAAGAGCATAAAAGAAAACCTACTTTTAAATGCATGCAAATCTAACACCAAAAAGAAAGAGTTGTCTATCGTGGGTTCACCAAAATGTAAAGAAGAAAAATGATGTTTATGGACTAAGAGTGTTTTGATACTCAAATCACTTATCACCTTACATTTAATGTTTAGATTGGAGAGATAAATAAGACATTCCCCTTTATTCTCAAATGCACAAAGGAAGGATCCAAATTGATCAACCCAAAAAGGATCAATGCAATAATGAATCAATCTATTGGAAATAAGAATAAAGAAGGAGATCCTAGGTTTCCCTCTTAAAATGTGGTGTGTGTGAGTGTAAATGTGTTATGGATTTAGAATGATTAAGGATTTGAATTGAAATGGATAGGAGAAATGTACTAACCTTAAGGAATTGCAGATTCAGAAAATGTTGTTTTCTAAGGTCTATACTCTGTTTCTGGAAAATCTTAAGTATGATCCGGAACCGGAATGTAGAGACGAACAAAACTCAAAAATATTTTTCTGATCCAACATTGTCTTATGAAAAAGGTCAACCTTAACCCGCAAATTTCACTCCTAACCCAATAATGTCAACCCTAACCTACATAGCCTCGATAGAAAATATGTTCACGGAGCTTGAAAGAAAGCCAAAAAGGGTATCCAAATCTGAGTCCAAATCTGTAGTCCCGAACCTGTACCTATAGGAAAAAGAGGTTTGTTTGTTGTGGGGAAGGGGTTTGCCTTATTCAAACCCTGATTTAGGAATTAACCTTGAAATTAATAATTGAAATAAGAATGCTAGCAAGTAGTAGAATTGAATTTAACAATGAAGCTATGATATTGAATAGATATGCAATTGTAATTCTAATGTAGACACATATGTAAATATGAAAGCATAGACTTAATAGAAACCATAAAACTCCATGATTTTATGCTTTGAATCCACCTTGAAGGAATAATGAATGAGTGTTTGAGGATGTACAAAGGATCTTGAAGGAATATCACACCACCATGGTGGCTAGATCTAGGGTTTGAATGATGAATCTTGAATGTTTGAACCAAATCCCTTCAAAGGCTTGAAAGCTTGAATCCTTGATCTTCAATGGAGAGCTTGAATGCTTGAGGAGGAAGACTTGAACACCTTGAGAGCTTGAAAACATATAGAGCAATGGATGCTTAAATTTTTTTCTTGATCACCTCTTCTTACTTGGTTGATGGTTAGAGAAAATGAGAGGAGAAAGATTCCTTTTATATGAAACTAGGGCACAATCTTTTAAGGAGGAATACATAAGAGAATTAAATCCTAATTGGACCCATGCCCCTATATGTGTACCTATATTAAATATAATTTAGGAATCACCACTTCGGAACCTGAAACAGCCAACCCGAAAGCGGGAAAATAACTTTTACAAAGATCGACATCCGAAAACTGTGGGACCCTGAGATTGGAACCCTGGGTCAAGGTTTAGGTTGACCTTTACCTAGTTCAAGGTTAGGGTTGAGGTTGAGATAGACCCAAAAGGTCAACCTTGATCCTGAGGTCAAATATCTCATATCTGCAGTCCAGGATGCCAAAAACTAGATGGAAAGAATTGGAAAGAGAGGCAAAACAGGGGGAAATCTAGGTCAAAGTTAGGAACCCATTCAAGGTGCTTGATATGACCCCAAAACACTTACTCAGAAGGCTAAACTAGTCTACCATGGAAGTGCTTCTATTTTCTGACTATACAAATATATAAATGATAATGAAATTCTTAATAAAGAAAATTTCTAAATATCTAGATTAGGTCAATTGTAACATAGTGAACCATACACAAAACTTTATATGATAGGATAGTTGACATATAGTAATATGAGACTTCCCCGTACTCCTTAGGGGAGGCACCTAACTATACTACAAATAAAATGTATAAATTTAAGATATGAACTTGAAACTTCCCTTTTAAAAACAAAAGTACTCAGCCACTAAGCGAATTGAAACTGAAATATTTAGCACTTATGTTAAAAGCAGTGATAGAAAGAGGCAAAGAAGTACATAGAAAATATTACTCCAAATATGATTTGAAGGTTTTCATTAGTATTCAAGAACTCAAATGGACATTCGGTAACAAAGTTACAAACAGACCAGTCAGCATAATCACTGAAGTACAGAGTTAACTGAGAGCACTGATCACACACAGAGTTAACTGAGTGCAGTGCTTAACAAGAAGATAGACTTTTCCAAGTAATATACTACACTGGAATATATAGTATAACTAAATAGTAGTATAACCAAGATATACAGACAACACTAAGCACCGAGAGACAAAATTAACCGAGTGGACCAGAGCCACATAATTTTTTTTTATGGCACATCAATCTAGGTAACAACTTTTTTTTGACCTGGATAACGGTTTACAATGATCGAGGACAACATTAATTACATATTTACAATGTTAATTATTTATATCTCCTATGTTTAGATGATCAAGGTAAATTATGTACACCATTGATCTTAGGTTAGGGATGATATTGTAAAACCCCAATTAGGTCATAGAGTTTTATATATAATATATATATATGTGTCATTTGTAAATGTATGATGATTAATAAATAATCAAGTAGCCGCCATAATATGGACATCAGAGATAAGACAAGGGTTTTAAGGACTAAGACAACATTGCAGTAATAATTTTTCAGAACAGAGGCCAGGCTACCAAGTAGAACAAAGAAAAAGGCATTATCAATCACATTGAGGTGGTATATTTTACATGTACTTAATGGATCTGTATCAACAAAAGTGAGATTGTATTTTTTAGATCACAATTCTATTACTCTCTAACAATTGTAATTGACCCCAAAAATCTCCTAACAGAGTAGACTTAACCATCTTTTTGTAAATCTCTTAACCGTGTGCACAATCACCTTGTATTGCATAATCCTTTAATGAGGTAGATCTAATCAATCTCATTGTTACTCCTAATAGGGTAAGATCATTAGAAGTGATCAATCTTTGTAAGCTTTAACATGCTACTTTATTTACTATAGTAGTAAAGTTTTGTGGGTCTCATCCCCACCGCAATTTTTACCTTCTAACAGGGGTTTTCTGTGATGCCAAAATACTAGTGTCATGAATACTTAATTTTCATGTATGTGTATTGTTTACTTTACATGTATTTACATTTTAGCAGTGACATTATATGTTTGGTGTATGCAATCTACTCAGTTATTTATTACATAACATTTGGTTACAAAGATTAGTTTGAAAGTTTTTAAGGGTACTAGTTCACACCTCCCCTCTTAGTACACACATCTCCATTATCCCAATAATTTGTATCAGAGCTAGTTCTCTTGTTTAGAAGGTTTAATCACTAAAGAGAAAAGATATTACAATGTAAAGGTATACACTTGATAAAAATATTGAAAATCAGAAGTTATAGTTGCAGATCTATGTCAAATAATACAAGGAAGCCAAAGAGAAACTCGAGGAGATGTTGATTAAGAGAAAGGACATGGCACTTTGCTATCATGAGACTTATTATCAGGAAAAAGAAATTCATGACCCATTTGACACATCTAGATCTGAATCTCATAGAATATCTTATGTGTCTAAAGGAATCATATAAAATATATCTGAGAGAAATCAACAACTTATTGAACAAGTGAAATCACTATAGATTGGTAAAGATACACAAATGGTTAGAATGGTTGAAGTCTTGAATGATGCAAAGAAAGCTAAACAAGATAGAATCATGGTTGGTGATGACAGAATATGGATGACTGAACAATTATAAGAAAAAGAATCTAAGATATTGAGACTTGCTGAACATTACTTTGAGATCACCAATCAAGTGGTTGCTATGAGTCATGAGGAAAACTGAGTGAATACTGAGCTTGCAAGAAAATTAGAAGATATTGGTGTATTGAAAGAAGAAAATGAGAAACTGCTTAAGGAATTGTTGAAATTTTTTGGAATGGAAAATTGTAAACCTATTCAAACACCTATTATTACTGGTTGTAAGTTTACTACTGTGTGTCTATATTTGTGCACCTGTTATCTACAACACAACACTTCAATAAGTCATTCTGTTAGTGAAAAACAAAGGTTAATGAGCATATAAACCATAACTTTGACTTATTGCTTTCTAACTAGGATGAGTGTAGAAAATAACATAAAAGCCCTAAGATTTATGCTAAATACCAGTGACATAAACAACCTAGCATGAAAGATTTGATTTGAAACAAGCTAAATGATGAGAAAACATGCATTCTAGCTCTAAGAATGGAGATAATAACAGTGCATAAGCATAAACTATGAAATGAAAAATGAGTTTAAGTCTATTCCAACATCATAACAATGCATTTACAATATGAGATGAAGGCTCTTTTGTGCTCCAAAATGCATACTATTTATAGAAGAATGAGATAGAGAGAGGGGAGACAAGGCTCATTAATGAGTTCAGGGACTCATTAATGGTGGTGTCAGAGCCATTAATGCCTTGAGCATTAATGAGGCATGGAGGAGACATGGGCTTAAGGCATCTTCATTAATGAGGCATTAATGAAAGCCTTAAAGAAGCATGGGAAGGGTGTAAGACTCAACTTGGAAAGTTGGTCCCTTAGGAATGTCATGCTTGAGAAAGTTGACTTTCTCAATGGGTTGAGTTGTTAATCATTTCCTAATGGAATGTGACAACATTAGGAGGTGGGTTAGGGTAGAATTAGAATTAGGATTAGATTAGAAAGGGTGGAATGGGTTGAGATGGGTTAGAACCCAGGGTATAAGTGGTTGAGATAGGTTAGGTTGGGGTTTAAGGGAATATAAATGAAATGAATTAAACTTATTTAATTCATTTAAAATACAAGAATTAATTATTTAAGCATTTTATTTCTTTTTAATAATTAGGAGACTATAGCCATTTTGATTAAATTAAATAGGCTAGGGGGATGGGTTATTTGCAAGTGGATAATTGATTTAGAGGTTTATTTAATTCCTTTATAATTAAATACTATAGCCATGTTTGATTTTGATTTGATTTAATTGGTTTGAAATGATTTGAATTGTATGGCTATAATAGTTAATATAATTTAGTGATAAAACTCACCTAGGACATTAAATTTCATTTAAAATGAATTATGCCAAAGTAACATTGTCATGAAATAATTGGGGGTATGATCACACTTAGGGAAAATAGGGTCCATAGTTAGAATAGACCAAATTTAGGTGGTTACATTTGCCCCTCTTTGAATTGATGTGCGAGTAGTGCATTGATTCAAATAAAGTTTTCAATTTTGACTTTAGAAAGATTGAGAATTCCATTCTTGGTTGTCGAACAAAATGTTGATGAGATCAGTCTTGCACTTGATTGAACAAAACTAATAGAATTTATTTTGAACTTGGTTGTCATCTAAAAATCAAGAAAAGATTTTAAAGATACCAATCCTGAACTTGGTTGTCATCCAAAGATTGATAATACTGATTCTGAACTTGATTGTCATCAAAAAGTCAGTAAGAAGTTGCTAGGAGCTTAATAAGAATCTTTTAAAATGAGGAACACAAGATATCTAGCTCATGAGAACCAAAGCTTTCTATCCAACAGTTCTGACTTTAGTCAAGGAAATTGTCATGCCCCTAGTTTGTTTGATAACGAAGTCATTTTAATCTTGTTTTTAGAACAAATTTATTTGATGATAGTGTGATCATGCCCCCTCGGGAAAAAAATCAAAGGAAAATAATAAAATCCCTCTGTTTGAAATGATGTATCACTTGCAGGGGTTGGTAAGGTCAAGAAAGAAAGGAGTAGAAGAAGTGGAAAAAGAAAGTGTGTTTAAAATAAACACATGATTATCAAGTTAATTATGTGAAAATATGAGTGGTGAGATGGATAAAAAAAATGTCAAACCAAGATTTATGATAAAATGTACAAGCTAACAGATTTTTGGAACAAATGAAGCAAATCTGTAGTTTATGAAACTGTTGCAAAAATGGTACTGTGCTGCTGAAAACATTGTAGGTACCTTTGATTTGGTTCCCGATTGATCAAAAAGAGAACAAAAATGTAATTGTAAATGCCTAGGAGAAGATTTGAAACTCCTAAATGGCTCAAAATACCAATATAAGCCTCAAAAATTACCATTTCACTATTCATTTTCACTTTCATCCATAGTAATTCAGAGAGCTCTACAGAGAAGATGGTAGTCCCTGTAAGGAAGCATCGTTTTGAGATGAGCTGTCGACATCAGCACCCAACCGACTACCCACCGTTGGTAAGTGCTTGTAAAACTACCTTATGATTTTTGCAAATTTCAATTTTATGCATTTTTGTAGCTTTTACAGCCCCTTGAATTTTGAATTGCATCTGAGATTCTGGATCACAACCTGCAAATCCTATGTCGCATCCGGTATTTACCAGATCATATCTAGTTTTCCTAGATTCCTACATCGCATCTAGGATACCCTAGATCGCATATGTTTGCATTACTTTTGTGAAAATCCATCAGTGTGTCATACCCAGTTTGTTGAGGCTCGTACCCAGTATTTAGGGTCGCATCCCATATTTTGGGGATCACACCCTACAAACTCCATTGCATCCTATATTTCTAGGATCGTATCTGGTAAAATGGATTGCACACTTCTATTTCAGAATCGCATCTGGTTAGGAGACTTAGAAATTTAATCTTTTTGACCTGTTTGCATGCCACGAACTTTGAATCACTTAGTTGATCTAGATACTGCATCTCTTTGGTAGATAGAAAATTGATTTCACATTTGTATGTGTTAAAAACAGGTAGATTTTGAGATAGTCACCTTTAGAGGCACATAGCCAGGTCATGTACTTTTATTGTCTAGACTATAGTGATCTAATGTAGATTACGCTCTTTAATGGGTTTACCCGAGATTAGGCTAAACCATGGGTTGTTGACTGCTCTTGTCGAGAGATGGAACTCAGAGCACAACACCTTTCATTTGCTAACTGGTGAGATCACAATGACTCCTGAGGATGTCTGGTAGATACTAGGGGTGTTAATGATTTGGCATGAGGTATTCTTCAAGTTGAGAGGTGGCGTGGCCATTGGTACTACACATAGATATTTCCAGGATGACACCATCAACCGGAGATATCTATATTGGGATTATATGGTCGATCGTTACGATCAATTATCAATGTATTGAGCAGGTCTGATAGGTGGTATCTTGATGCCAGACAGAGGTCGGCATAGATTTATGGTCAGATGGGTAGGCATGGTAGAGCAAATGGTTACCCACAAACAGTGATTTTCCTAGGGTAGCTATATTTTAGCCCACATGTACAAAGAGCTTCATGAGATAGTATACCATTATACATGGAGTATGACTGTTGGGATCCTTATTCTTTAGATCTGGGCCTGGGAGCACATCCCTGTGACATAGTCGATTGTAGATAGATAGAGGACACTAGATTAGCCTTATGTTAATATGTATGTAGGCCTGATTCAGCAACCCCATTTGGGAAAGGTTTAGTATTGGCGTCATCTTTTTGATGATATGACAGAGGTCATTTGGTGACCATATTTAGATTGTGAGGAGTGGACCTCAAATGCATGGTAGGTACCCTATCTATGTCAGAGCTAATATCTCATATTTAGGACCAAATATGTTGTAGAGAGGTTTGTGATCGCCAAAGTGCTGAGAAAGTATAGTCATCGGAAGGGTAGGACAGAGGACATCACTGTATATGCTTGGACCAAAGATGAGACACCATTATGGGGTGCACAGTTATAGTATGAGACATCACATCAAGATATCCATGATATGGTGGGAGTAGACTGGGATCTCTGCCCTGATATTGCTGATGCAGGTGTCTCTGACGGATATGCGGTGGAGATGCTTCAGTACCCTTTTCCACATTACCAGATTCAGTTGTAGATGCCAGTCTCTGCCAGACTTGCTTACAATTCTATGTAGAATCTTGAGAATATTTTTGTTTGATGCCTTGGCCTGTCCATTACCTTGAGGATAATAGATTGAGGAGCAGTGTTGAGTGATATGGAACTGTTCACAAAGGTCATCAATGTCTTGATTTTCAAATTGGCCCCCAATGTCTTTTACAATTGAAGAGGGTATCCCATATCTACAAATAATGTAGTTCAGAATGAACATAGCCACTTGTTTGCTAGTAGATTTGATTAGCGGCATGGCTTTGACCCACTTCATGAAATACTTAGTGGCTATAATGATAAACTTGTGTCCATTTGAAGAGTTGGGATATATTTTTCCAACCAAGTCAAAGGCCCATTGCTGAAATGGCCAATGTGTTATGAAAGGTATAAGTTCTTTGGCAGGAGCATGGATGAGATTTCCATGTGTCTGGCATTTAAGACATGACTTTGAAAACTAAATAGCATCTTTCTCCATGGTAGGCCAGTAATATCCTACTCTGAGTAGTTTCTTCACTAATGAAAAGTCATTCAAGTTTGATCCACATACACCTTCATGGACTTCTTTTAATGCTAGATCGGACTCTTCAAGTTCTAAACACCTAAGAAGTGTACCATCAAGACCGCATCGATATATGTTTATATTTATGAGGATGTAACATGATGTTGTCCTAATTAGGGATCTTTTCTCATTTTTGGATATATTACTAGGGATAGTTTGGTCGGAAAGGTAAGCAATGATATTGGCATACCGAGATTGGTCTGGGGTACTCAAAGCACATATTACCTGGTATTCAGTGGTATCAAATGCAGGATAGGATAGTTCTTCCACCAAGAATTCATAGTGGAATTGATGTTCTTCTAGTTTTAACATGCATGCCAAGGTAGCCATAGCATTTGTAGCTTTGTTCTCTGACCTTGGTATCTGCTGGAAGGTGACAAAGACAAAGTATTTCTTCAGGTCATCAACTAGTTTCTTGAAGGACATCAAATTTTCATCCTTTGTTTGATACTCTCCATTGATCTAATTGATAACTAGTTAGGAGTCACCATATATGTGTAACTCTATGATCTTTCACTCCATAGCTAGCTTAAGGCCGTTTACCAATGCTTCATATTCTAAAATATTGTTGGTGCATGGAAACATCAATTTGTAATATTTGGGAATCTTGTAACCTTGAGGGGTTATAAATAGGACCCATGTTCCAGATCCTTGTTGAGTGAATGAACCATCAAAGTACATCTTCCATGGATATTTAGTGAGAAGCATGATTTTTTCATCACAGAACTCAATGAGTAAAGGTTCATCATCCTGAAGTGGTGAATCAGCCAATTGATCTGCAAGGACCTATCCTTTGATAGCTCTTCATTCTACATATTCAATGCCAAACTCACTTAGAATCAGGACCCATTTTGCCAAATGTCTTGTTAGTGCTATTCTGCTCAAAAGATACTTTAGAGGATCAATCTTAGTAATGAGCTTCACTGTATGAGAGAGTATGTAGTGCCTTAATTTTTGTGAGGCGAAGATGACTGATAAGCATTATTTTTCAATAATGCTATAATTGAGCTCATAAGTGATCAATGTTCTCCTAATGTAGTAGATAGCTCTTTCTTTCTTGGTTTCATCCTCTTGTGCCAGTAATACTCCTAGAGATGAAGTTGTAGCTACAATGTATAGGAGTAAGGGCTTTCCATGAATAGGCACCATAAGAATACGAGGAGTAGCTAGGTATCCCTTTAATTCTCTGAAGTTCACTTCATAGTGTTCATCCCATTTGAAGGTAACCCCTTTATGTAGTAATTTAGTAAAGGGTTGGGCCCTATCTGCAACTTGGGACATGAATCTCCAGATGGACTAAAGTCTTCCTTGTAGCGTCCTCATTTTACTGATGTTACGTGGAGGAGCCATCTCTAGTATAGCTTTAACTTTAGCAGGGTCTACCTCAATTCCTTTCATTGAAACAATGAACCCTAGGAGCTACCCTGATTGGACCCCAAAGGCACATTTCTTTGGTTTGAGCCTGAGTTGAAACTGCTCCATTCGATCTAATATCTTTCTTAGGTCAGCAATGTGAGTACCTCTTTCTTTGGATTTACCAATGTGTCATCTACGTAGTCCTCGATGTTCTTGTGCAACATGTCATGGAATATTTTTGTCATGGCTCTTTGATATGTTGTGTCGGCATTCTTTAACCTGAAAGGCATGACATTCCAGTAAAAGTTGCCCCATGCGCATGTAAATGCCATTTTTTCTTGATCCTTAGGGGAAATCTTAATTTGATTATAGCCCAAGAATTCATCAATTAATGAATACATCTGGAAACCTGCTGTAAGATCTATGATCAAGTCAATGTTTGGTAGAGGGAAGTCATCCTTCAGACATGCTTTGTTTGGGTCTCTAAAGTCTGTACAGAGCCTGATAGATTTATCAGATTTAGACACCGGGACCACATTGGAAATCCATCTTGCATATGCAATGACTCTGATAAATCCTTCTTTCAACAACTTTTATAGCTCTTCTTTTACCAATAATACAACATGAGGATGCATCTTTCTAAGTTTTTGCTTTACGAGCTTGATCCCAGGAGCTATAGATAAGTAGTGCATGATTAGATTAGGATCTATCCTTGGCATATCAGTATAGGACCATGCAAATTTAATCTTCTTTTCCTTTAGGAACACTGTGAACTGTGTCTTCTCCTCTTCTGATAAAGATTGTACAAGGTGGACTTTTTGAGGATTTTCAATAGTACCCAAATTTACTAGCTGTGTTGGTTCAATCAGTACCGAAGATCTTTCCTAAAAGTGTTCGAGGAGGATATCAAGAGTCTCATCCTTTGGTGCCTTGGAGAGGTTTTCACCATTAGATACATCTTTTTTCTTTACTATTTTCGGATTTGATACTTTCGTAGAGTGGTTTTCACCATCAGTCTACTTTTTCTTTTTATTTTTTAGTTTTTGACTAAGAAACCTGATATCCTCCTGTGACATGTTCTCGCTCCTTGCGTTGGTGGAAGAAGGATAAGGTTAACAAGAATTGAGATAACAAGATAGGGTGTGGTCATTGGGAAAGTCAAGGATAGGATTAGGATTTGTTTCAGTCCAATCAATTAGGTCTGGAAGTACCAATGTTAGCGAGTCAGTCTCTGGGAAGGATAGCATATTGTTAGCATCAAGACCATTAACCCAGATGACATGATCTATTAAGTTAATTTCTTTTATATTTAGATCAATAAGAGTGAGATCATCATTAAAAGGATCATTGTTAGTTATATGTGGACCAAACTCTAGTGACTCATCAGTAGAAATCTCATCATCATTTCTCCGTAAAAGAAGGCTTCTTGCTTGTAGTCTATGCAATTCTTCTAGACTTATGTATTCACCAGTGTCTCCATCAATGATCAGGGGAAGGAACTCTTCTTCTGCTTTAGGAGCTTTAGTATCATTGGGAGGAGTGTCAGATCATTTGCTAGGAGCTGAGGGAGCCACAAACATGTGAATTGTATCTATTCCAATATCTTTAGTGGTGAAAGATAGCTCTTCCCATTCATAGTCATGAGAGTCTGTGATATCATCATCAGATCTTTTTAAGTATTCAACAATGGTTATTTGATGTACATGGTTAGCCATCTATAGATCAAAGTGTGGTAGATCTAGGACATGTGAAATTGTGACCAATTTCCCCCAGTTAGGATGTAAATCCTGTTTTTGGGGTGTCTCTTGAGTAATTGTTGCTATGGTGTCTCCTACCTCTTGAATGGGAGGTTGTGCTAGCAAAAGGTTGTGAAGATCTTGTGGTACCTCAAAGCTGGGTACATAGTGTTCTCCTTGGTATTTGGGGTCTTGTGTGCCAATATGTAACAAGCTCTCATAGGACCACTGCTCTAGTTCATTTGTTTCATCACTCCCTTTATCTGAGTGTGGACTCAAGCTTTTGAAGTAGGTTTATCAGTTTTAGTATTAAAACCCAGTCATGTTTTATCTTTGGTATTCTGGAACTCCATGGGTATAGGTTCAATAAGCCCTCATACTGTGTCATTTAGAGGTCCATTTCCTTTGTAACCCATTTGTGTGAGGAAATCATATCCCTTTCCATACTGTTCAGGGGATATCTTCACATGTTTGACCTTAGCCTCCACCGGTTCTCCTTTGTAAAGCCAGTCCAAGACTATCTATTTTTTTGTGTAATCTGAAGAAGATGTGGATGCCTTTACCATGCTAGTTTCTTTGTGTACTTCTGGCTCCTTGGATGCTATAGGTGTGAATGTCTATGAAGTTTTTCTGTAGGATCTTGGTGACACCGAAAGTTCTATCAGTGAGGGAGTTAGGTCTAGCTTGTACTCTCCCATACTTGTTTCTTCAAGTTTCAAGGTTTTGCTAAAACTCTTCATAACCATGTCCTTGGTAGTTTCAGGAGCAACTACATCTATAGCCTCTTTTTTGTGCAGGATCATGCTACCTGCTTTGATATTGTTGCAAGTGTAGTTAGCATATGTAGGAATCGTCACTTCCACCCCATTATGTGGGAACTTTATGCATTGGAGGTAAGTGGATGGTACAACTTGCATCTCGTGAATCCATGGTCTCCCTAGTAGGATATTGTAGGTGAATTGTAGATCCAGAACTTGACATATGAGGTTCCTCTCAATTGGTCTGACTAATATAGGTAGAACAATAAGACCTCTAGAGGATCTTTCTTCCTCATCATATGCTTTGATGGTTATCTTACTTCTAGATTCAATTGTTTGTTCTAAGAAACCTAGTCTCTTGATTATATCTAGTGTACATACATTCAATCCTTCGCCTCCATCTATCAACATGTGTCTAACATAGGATTTATGAATAACGACTTCAATATGGAGGGGTTGATTATGTGGATGTGTCAATGCCTTGTCATCCTCTTTAGAAAAGGACAGGTAGTGTGGCCCTGAGATGTGATTGACCATCGCTTGGAACCTTTCTATATCACTATCTTTTGGAACATTAGCAGCATGTAGAGATTTCTCTAGGATTTCCCTATGTACCGTGGATAACTTGAGCAACTGTAAAATGGAAATTTTGGCAGAGGTTTTTTTCAATTGGTCTACCAAGACATATTTTGCTCCAGGAATAGTAACCACGTGTTTTGCTGCTAGTTTAGGAATAGTTACAATAGGAACCTTGGATGTTGATGTTGTTTTTGGAGGTCCTTTGATTGTAACCTATTCTTGGCTCCATGTTATAGCATTCAAGTGAAATGAGACACCTTTGATTGTGACCACATTGATGGATTCAATTTTAATGTCAAGCATATTAATCACATTGTCATTTTTGGAATAGGTGTAGTTTACCTCATTACTCTTCCCTTTAGATGTTTCTCCTTGATCATAATTAGAAAAGGGTTTGTTGAATGTTGTATGATCCTGATTAGTATTGTGTCTGTCTACTTTGATCTTACCTCCTTCGATGAGGTCTTGGATGACATGTTTAAGCTTGAGGCAATTATTAGTCTTGTGTCTCTTGTTTTTGTGGAAGACACAATAGGAGTTATCATCCCACCACCTGGGTTTGACCATTGGTTCCCACAGTTTGGAATCTGGGATAGTTAGAACTTTGTTATCCAATAGTGTTTTTAGAACAGTCTCAAGAGGCTCCTCCAAAGGAGTGAATGTTATTTGGGGTTTCATTGTCCATGTCTGACCCTTGCTATTATCATTATTTACATTGGGTACGGGAGTTGTTACTTTAGCATCCTTGCTTTCTTGCATGTCATTGGTTAGATTGAATACCTCAGGTTTAGGATTAATATTAGAGGCATCAACCACTCCCTCATTAACAAATTTTTTGTTTTTTTTCCACCATTTAGGCTTGGAGTTGGAGTTGTTGGTCTTGTTTTCATTTTGAGTGGTGATCTCTCCCCTTTTGACCATGACTTCCTCAATTAGGAGGGCATTTTTAATCATTCTGTCAAAGCTTGGAGAGTCTTGCATTTGCAATGCATAGTTCAATTCAGGTACTAGATTATTAACGAACATCTCCATCTTCTCTATTTCGGGAATGGCCCTTGAATATCATGCAAAAATCTTCCTCCATCTTTGTAGGAAGTGTGTAAATGATTCTCCAGTTCATTGTTTGGTGTTACATAGGTCCATCATAGTTATGTCATGTTGGATGTTGTAGGAGTAATGTTGAATGAACCGTTGGATCAACTCCTTGAATGTCTTGACCTTAGGATTTAGTTTTGAGAACCAGCCAATGGCATTACCTCCTAGAATTCTTGGAAATAGTCGCATGAGGTATGTAGGTTCATGCATGTATTCTATGCTAAGAGCACAGAATTCTCTCACATGGTCATGTGGGTCAGTTTCTCCCATGTACTTTTTATACTTTGGCCTTGCCACGTTGGGGGGAAACGGGACCATAGTGATACTCTTGTCAAAAGGAAATGGACAAATGGCATCCAAAGAGTATTTTGTTTTAGGTTTCTCTTCTCTTTTTTGAGATTTGTGAGCTCCGTTTTCATGAAATTGAGTTGTTTGGTGAGAATAGATATAGGGTTTGGTACCTCCTTCTCCTTGAGTTTTTCCACATCACAGTCCTTGGGTAATTTGACACCTATGGATGCTAGATGGAGGAAGTACTTTTCTTTATCATCATCAATTATCTGTTCCAATATCTTATGGAATCATTTACTCTATTTGAGTTTTTCATACTCATCTTCAGGGATCTCCCCTTCACTATCTGATCCAAATGGATCACGTTCAAACTTGGGTCCTTCTTCCTCATCTGTGTCTTCAGGATTTTTGTGTTTGTCATCATTATAATCCTCAAAAGCCTCACCCCATCTGTGAGTGTCACTATCCATTTGAGGGGAATCTAGATCGAGAAGAGAACTACAAGAAGTTTCTCCTTGGAAGTGTGGTGTTTTAGGAGGCACTTTTGATCCTTTAGATGTGTACTTGTTTCATCTTGTGTTAACCATGAAGTTGTTCCTCCACTTTTGTCAACGTTTCCCAATAGTGCAAGTGAGATTTTTAGATTGTTCAAGTGGGCGTGTCTAGGTAAAAATAATTGTTTGTTGTTGGTGGATGTAAATGATTCCAGTGTCAGAGGGTTAGAATACCCTGATAGTGAGCTAGGAACCAAGTTGTTGGTAGAAAATGGATAGACCACACATATTAAACTGATCATGAAAGACTAACTAAGCATGCAAGGTAGGCATTTTGAAAGAGTTTTGAAACTACAACAGGGAGACCAGAAAAGACAACAAGAACTAGCTAAAGAGCCAAAAGGGTGTCCTAATCAATGAAGACTTTCTAAGAAAAATGTCTACAAGTACCCTCTATCCTGAATGCGAGCCCTCAGATGCGAGCCTCTGATGACACCAGATGCGAGCCTAAATCCTAGATGCAACTATTTGCTGACCAAATGCGAGCTAGTATATCAAATGTGATCCTAAATACTAGATGTGATTTGGGAAATTTGGGATGCAATCTTATGATGTCTTTGTCAATTTTGGTCAGTTTTGAAAAGTTTGTTTTCAAAGTGCGTGAAGTTACTTGTTTCCAGATTGCATTAGGAGGTGTCATAATGTGTGAAAAACACTTGTAGTCCAGGGTTTGAAACTTGTTGATTGTTTTGAGGAGATTATCTTTTTAATGGTCTTTCAAACATGTCAAATAGATTTGCATTGTTAGAAGGGTGAAACAAGCACTCATCTTTTCCTATTCTCTTGGTGGAGGATAAAAATATTTGCTCATTGACTCAGGTACACACTCAAATGCTAATCAGAATACAACCATCACCAAGTAGGCAATGGCTCTAGTCATGATATTGTATTAGTCGACTCCAAACGCAAGTGAGGGCACAATATGATGAGTGTCTTGGGGCAATTACTTTTTGCCTTACACAAAGATTATCACCCTTTCGAAGATGAATCAGGAATTCTTTCAATTGAAGTTGTTGTAGATTATTGGGCAATCTATTCGAAACCGTCCCCCATAGAATTACACAAGGCAAAATTCAAGCGTATATCCCTATGAGTACTTGAATATATGTAGTCTCGCAAGAAAGATTCAAGCGGCTCCACTCTACATATACCCAGATATGTTCAAGGAATGATGTCAAAATTCCATGAACAAAACTAGCTCCATCTTTTGAGGCTTTAGCATACGAGGAAGCAACTATTTATAGTGAGTTGGAAGGGTTAGCGTAAAACCTATCCTCACTTGGGTTGTTTTCGGGAATTTTTTCCTAAACCAACAGACCCTCTACTGTTTAAGTATATGTACCAAGGATTGGTGAGCTTTGGATGTCTGGATTTTTTATTCTTTCAAAGAAGAAGAGCATACTCTCCTAATCTAAACCATTTTCTCCCAAAACACACAAACTAACATTCATTTCTTCAAGATATGTTGAGCTTGATTTAGTTTGTTCCTAATTAAGAAAAAAAGGATTGCTTGAAAAAGAAATTTTGCCTTGTTCAATTAGCCACACGATTTAGTGAGTTGCTTGTCCAATTACTGATCCAAATTGAATTAAATGATTGAAATTGTTCTTTGATCCCATAGATTTAATGCTTTGATTGTCCAATTTCTTATTCCAAAAGAAATTATATGATGTAGTTGTTCATTTAACAACAAGATTTTAGTGATTTGTGTTGTTCATTTACTGATCCCAAATGAAATTAAACTGTGAGATTTCTTGTTCATTTACCTCAAAATTCCATTCAACCCATAAACTAATGTGTGAGTTTTTGATTTCCCTTAAAAGGAAAAGAGCATAATTCTCTTGTCAGTTTAGTGATAGATTGGAATATGTTTCTTAGTTTCAAAGCAAGTAAATAGAGGTCAATATGGGAGTTGGGCAACCTGAAAAACCAAGTTAGTATCTATTTATTTCATCTCCCATGAAAAACCTTCAAGAACAACCTGCAAACAATTGTTACGCTGCAAGACACCAAAAACACAACTTGTCAAAATGTTAGAGTTAGGAAAACGAAGTGTGTAAACTTTCTAACAAGATGCGAGCCTAAAAAATCACTAAATGTGATACAGTATATTGTATGCTAGCTTTCTTACCAGATGTAATAGTATGCTCCCCAAATGTGAGCCTAAACTAAAAATGATCCAGGAAATCCCAAATGCGAGCCTCGTTAACTGCGGTGCGATGGAGTATCCCATATGTGATCTAGAATGATAAAAAATGAGCCTGTAACAAAATTCTGAGCATGCAAATTAGTGAAAAATGGATATAAAATGAGGCCGAGTTGGAAATTGAGCCCCACGATGGGCGCCAAAAATGTGTGTGTATATTTATGCACCTGTTATCTACAACACAACACTTCAATAAGTCATTATGTTACTGAAAAACAAAGGTTAATGAGCATATAAACCACAACTTTGACTTATTGCTTTCTAACTAGGATGATTGTAGCAAATAACATAACATCCTTTAGATTTATTCTAAATACCAATGAAATAAACAACCTAGTATGAAATATTTGATTTAAAACAAGCTAAATGATGAGAAAACCTACATTCTAGCTCTAAGAATGGAGATAATAACAATGCATAAGCACAAACTATGAAATGAAATATGAGTTTATGTCTATTCCAACAGCATAACAATGCATTTACAATATGAGATGAAGGCTCTTTTGTGCTCCAAAATGCATACTATTTATAGAGAGAGAGAGAGAGAGAGAGAGAGAGAGAGAGAGAGAGCTCATTAATGAGTTGAGGGACTCATTAATGGTGGTGTAAGAGCCATTAATGCCTTGAGAATTAATGAGGCATGGAGAAGACATGGGCTTAAGGCATCTTCATTAATGAGGCATTAATGAAAGCCTTAAAGAAGCATGGGAAGGGTGTAAGACTCAACTTGGCAAGTTGGTCCCTTAGGAAAGTCATGCTTGAGAAAGTTGACTTTCTCAATTGGGTTGAGTTGTTAATCATTCCATAATGGAATGTGACAACATTAGGAGGTGGGTTAGGGTAGAATTAGAATTAGGATTAAATTAGCAAGGGTGGAATGGGTTGAGATGGGTTAGAACCCAGGGTAGAAGTGGTTGAGATAGGTTAGGTTGGGGTTTAAGGGAATATAAATGAAATGAATTAAACTTATTTAATTCATTTACAATATAGGAATTAATTATTTAAGCATTTTATTACCTTTTAATAATTAGGGGACTATAGCCATTTTAATTAAATTAAATAGGCTAGGGGAATGGGTTAATTGCAAGTGGATAATTTATTTAGGGGTTTATTTAATTCCTTTATAATTAAATATTATAGACATGTTTGATTTTGATTTGATTTAATTGGTTTGAATTGATTTGAATTGTATGGCTATAATATTTAATATAATTTAGTGATAAAAATCACCTAGGACATTAAATTTGATTTAAAATGAATTATGCCAAAGTAACATTGTCATGACATAATTGGGGGTATGGTCACACTTAGGGCAAATAGGGTTCATAGTCGAAAGAGACCAAATTTAGGTGGTTACAACTACTACTAATGAATTTCAAAGTGTTTTTCAAAAAAAATAAAGATCCTTGATTGGAGGTTTGAAATATCTGACTCACACTACACGAGATAGTGCTAATGCAGTTGGAATTGTTGTGAGGTTCCAAGAAGATCCTAAAGAGACTCATCTTTCTGTAGTTAAGAGGATATTCAGATATCTGGAGGGAACACTAGAATATGGTTTATGTTATGAAAAATATTTTGGTCTCATTGAGAGGGGGGTGAATCAGACTAAATAAAACTTAAACACTTAAAACTTAGCTCACTGATTCAGTCGGTAGAACTCAATACAGTAATGACTGATTCACCAAAAACTTAATAACTTAAATAACCATACATCTCATAATATGCAAATAAATCATTCGAACTGAGTTAACATAGATTTAACTCAGTTGACACCAAATTTAACGAGGAAACCAAATATGGAAAAAAAACCTCGATGGGAATTGTGACCCACAATAAAAATGTACCTTTCTAAAGTACGCTCGGTTAAGAACTTATCTTGTTAAAGATTACAAACACATTTGCTAAATGTGACACTATTAAGGGATTTACCTTAGATCAGTTAAGATATTAACTCTGTTAGGAGTGTCCTTTCTAGAGGACTTTAAAAAATATTTTTGAATGTCACCTACGTCTAGGATTTATAAATAGAACTCTTAAATCCACTTGCTTAAGAGATTTTCACTGTTACAAATGATAATAAGCAACATGAAAAATTTGATCTGTCAATATAGAAACTACCTTTTGCTTGGTTCAGATCCTTTATGCTTACATGAATACTAACATAACATACTCCATTTGTCTCTACTTCAGACTGTAGATTCTGTTCTTTCTGCTTCTTTTTTCTGCTTAGTAACTCTGTTCTTCTTCTTCTTCTTCTTCTTCTTCTTCTTCTTCTTAATTCAATTTTCCAGCATCATAATCTCTATTTATTTCTCATCCTTTATATAGACATTGTTTTTCCTCTTAATCTCCTTGCTTAGGTTTTCCATCATTTGGGCTCATTCGTTTGATCATCTTCTTCACAAATCTTAACTTGCTAAATCATTTAACTTTTACCTCGTAACTTGAACTTTTCTTTTTTTTCTTATCAAGTCTAGAGGATAATTGGATGGAGAGCGGGAGCGGCGGGAGAGGGAGCATTTTGAATACTAGGGTTTCTGCAGCTCGCAGAGGCCCTGTGGTGCCTGAGAGCGATGGAGAAGATGCAGATGATGAGCCAGATGGAACTGCTGGTCACTTGGCTGCAGTTTGGTGGGGTGTGGTGGAGATTCACTTTCCCTTTTCGGTGCTTGGTGCTAGAATTTCTGGGAGTGGGAGTGGGCTTTCAAATTTGGGGGTTTCTAGGGAGGAGGATACAGAGAGTGATGTGGACGACTCGGGTGGGAGTTCGCTGGGTTTTCACAGTGGCTCTTCTTCTTTCCTACAACATGCTCTGTTTATCGAGGCGGGGTGGTTTTGTTTCCATGAGCTTCCTATTGTGTTGTGTGCCTTGGACAGGAAGGATTGGGAACTGCCCTATTTTTCTTTCAAGAGTGTCATGTTTGCAGGGGTGGGGTGTTTGGGATCCCATGAGATTCTTGTTGTGCTGAGCGCTATTGACAAGAATGATGGGGATCTGCTCCCCTTTCTCCCCCTTGCTTCTCTTGGCCCTGGAGTGGTGATGTTGTGTGTTGTCTTTGGGTGATGAGGAAGACGCCGAGTATGGTGAAAATGTTCCCCTTGTCGGTGTTGGGCTGCATCGTGTTGGATGGAGGATCTTCTGGGTTACTGGTTCCTTTTGGGGGCCTTGTGTTTTATGTGGTATTTTTTTTTCTGCTGAGTGTTGAGGTGTGGGTTTTTGGTGGGCTTCAGCTTTTGCGGTGGAAGACTCCAGGACTGATGCTTCTAAGGGATTTGGTCCTGCTTATTATGGCTATGGTTGCTGACCATATTGTTGCCCATAGCCCTGGCCAAGCTTTTCTTGGCAACCACAGCATGTATGGGGGAGCTGACTGTATTCTGACGTTCTCTCCCTCCCATGGATTTACTCTCAGACCTCTTCTGGGCTGGTTTGAGAAGTTTTTTGTTTGCACAAGCTTTTGCTTGCTTGCTTTGCCCCTTTGCTTTTAATGGGTGTGGTGTTAGTCTTTTGTTTTCAGTTTGTAGTGGATCTTCCCCCTTTGGGTGGAAGAGGTAGGGTTTTCCTTTCTTCTGGTGGCCAGGGGACGGCTGATAGTTTTCAAGGGCTCCCTCTGGTTTGGTGTTTTTGGTTGAAGCAGGCTGCTTGCTTGGAGGTTGGGCTCTACCCTGTCATTGAGCATCTTGTTTCTTTTTCTGAGCATTGAGCTTCGTACACTCGGTCTTCTTCCTTCTTCACGGTTCCTATGGAGGTGGATCAACTTCCTATTGAGGTGGAGAGTTCGTTCGTGATCCTGGAGGTGGCCGATTCTCCTATTGAGGTGGAGAGTGTTGGGGATTTTTTCTTTGTTCCTATTGAGGTGGAACACTTTTCTTTAGAGGTGCATTGGGAGACTGCTACTTTTGTTGTGCTCGACTGTCAGGGCTATGGTGGGGCTCAAGGTGCTGTCATTGTGCAGCCTAAGGTGTTGTCAATGTGTTGTCTTGTGCAGACAATGTGCTATCATGGTCCTTCTTTAACATCTGGGATGTCAAGAACTTATGGTACTACTATGTTTTGTACTTGGCTACGTTTGGCCTTGAGTATCTCTTTCTCTACTCAACTTTTGGTTGACTGTGGGCTGACTATGGCTTTCTACTGGTTCCTTGAATTTCCTCCTTAACTGCACTTTGGCTGTAGTTGTTGTTGCAGTTTCCTTTGTTCCTGTTAATGTGTTGTTAACATGTTCATTGCGACTCTACTTTGTTGTACCACGGGCCAGCACCCTCTTGCTGCTTCTTTAATCAAAAACTTGAACTTTTCTTGGAACTCTAAAATTAGGTTTAACCGCTTGATCTTTGCCCTAGATCTTCTAAAAAACTTTCTTTAATTATTATCTCCATCTAGATCATCATAGCTTTGTATTTAATTCAATCTTATCATCATTTACAATCAATATCCTGTACTTGGTAATTTTCTTTACAACTCAGTAACTAAGTTCATTAACTATTCAGTTCTCAGTGCTCGGTAAATGATACTGACTAGCATAACTCTATACTGATTGACTCTATCTAGCTCAGTAGAGTAACTCTTTTCAATCATAACTTAACTCCTTGCAAATTCTAACTTCATCAATCAAGTGTACCGACTTGATAACATCAAATATATAGTAGCAAACAACTATATCAACTTTACTTAATCATTGTCTGATCTGTATTTGTCACCCATTTAACTTCTCCTTCGTATGATATGGTAACTCAATAAAAATCAATAAATCAATTGTTTGACATAAATGACAAAATAATTACTGATATAACCATTTCTACAAATATGTATACTTATTATCACTCGCTCTTGATCATCTCCATCAATTGATCAAAAAAATCTGAAAATTTTACTTTGCATGCTTATACTGATGATGATTGGGAGCGAAGTGTTGATGTCAGGGAGAGCACAAGTGGTGGTGCATTTTTTCTTGGAAATTAGTTTCATGGTTAAGTAGAAAGAAGGACTATATAGCTTAGTCTACTGTTAAATCAGAGTATGTTGCATCTGCTATAAATTATACACAGATTGTGTGGATGAAGCAAATACTAAAGGATATTGGGATTACTTTTGAAGAGCTGGTGATTATACATTGTGATAATACAAACAAAATGAATATGTCATAAAACCTAATTATGCACTCAAAGACCAAACACATTTCAATCAAATACCACTTCTTGAGAGACAATGTTGCAGAAAAGGAAGTCAGATTAGACTACATAAGTACAAAAGAGAAAATAACAGATATATTCACAAAACCTCTGTCACAAGATACCTTTGAGTATCCTAGAGGCATTCTTAGAGTGAGAACCCCTCCTTGGGAGAAATAAATGATGCAAAAATGCACCAGTCCAGTAGCTATATGATCTATATCATTCACTAGACTTGATGCTTGGATCCACTCCTCATGGGGAGTGATTGCCAGAATATATTAGAGCATATTTGGGTGATCAAGCACCTAGTTTTTTGTATACATGAAGATTTGAAAAAGCTACACCTTGAAAAGGTGGGAAGGTCAGAGAAGGATTAGAGCTATAGCACCCTTTTCCATTCATGTCAAAGGGGGAGAGATTCAAGTGAAAAATACCTGCAGTTTTAGGGGGAGCTGTGAAGAGGATATTGAGAACATTGTATTAAGAAGGACATTTTTGGGTTGATGGAATTTCTCATATGTTTTGATCAATGCCAAAGGGGAGATTGTTGGAATTGTTTCTGGTAGAGTTGTTGACATTCATATTTTGTCATTGATGTTAACATATATTTTAGTTGAAGTCTCAGACATACTATTTATCACTGGTACATAGAAGACTGACGGAAGTGTATGGAAACTATATGGGATTTTAGAGCATGTAAGGATGGAGATGTGTATAGGGATAAGAAGGGATCTTATATCTAAGTTCTCTTGGCTTGTTATTACTGTTGGCATAAGTTATAGTTATTTTGTTGAAGACTAGGTACATAACAGTGACAATAGATTGTGGCATAGTTGGTCTTTGTATTTTGGAGATACCTTGTATGCAAGCACGAATTGTGATTTGTGAGCTTAAGGTGTGATAGAAGACATGTTGTATAATTTTATTTTTGATTATTAGATCGCTAAGTTCTTGGTGATGTCAGCTGAGGCATGTGATCTTGCAAAGAACCCTTTGTGGCCGACTATAGGGGTGTAACATGTTTGGAGGATGGCGAGTGTGGATTATAGATCCTGGAGTATAACTGATGATTTATATTTCATGTTTACCTATGTAAGATATTGTGTGTATCTTAGAAAAGGTCTATTAAATTTTTTATGCATTGGGGAAGTCTTAACAGGATGACCTAATTGATTATTGTAATCTTGTATAAAGGAGAGTTATTTCTTGATGAGAAGGAATGGAAGTGTAATGTGGAAGTTGTGAGCTTGTAATTGTGAAGTCTGCTAGATGTAGAGCAGAGGTTGTGATTGTAAAGAGATTCATTGGAATTGTTTAAGCAAAGCAAGTTCCTATCACTCAGTTCACTAGTAATTGTATACAAGTCTCTATATGTACATTAGACAGTGAGTCCTTAAGGTAGATTTAACCTTCTCATTTGGTTAGTGAGCGTGGACAATGAGCCTCTTATTTCTCTTGACTCCTAACAGGGTCTGTCCTTTAACATGGACTGTGTACTATATGTAATAATAAGCTCCTAGAATGGCTAAATCTCCTAAGAGGGATGCAATACTTTCAATGCATTATTTGTGGGTGCTAATTCTCACCGATTTTTTTCCCTTAAAAGGGTTCCCTCGACAATAATTGATTGTGTTATGGTGTTTCTTTTGATGTGTTCAAATTTTCATTGATTAATTGGTTTATAAAGTTTAAAGCTTAATTATTTGGCATAAAACTGATTCACCCCCCTCCCCCCTCATTGTATTGGTGGACTATTATTGCTAACAGAAACACCTTAAAATGCTCAAGATCTTGAATATTTATCTTCAAAGCTTGAACTTGATTGTTTGATAATGGATGTGAATGCTTGAGTGTAGATGTGATATCCAAAATGAGGAGAGATAGGGTGTTAATATACCTCTCACAATATCTCAGGGGTTAAAACTTTGCAAGGCCAAGTATAAATCCAAATACCACACTAAATTACCAAGATGGGGCGCCAATTTTAATTTCGACCTAAAACTTAGGGAACACAACACCCTAGGCATTTTATTCCTAATAACACAATGACCTGGGTATTTTGTTCCATCAAATCGATACTTAAATCATAACCATAGAACTTGACTAATCAGAGGATGTTGGATTACATGACATAATTGATTTCGTGCTCAGGACAGAACACAAAGGCTATAGATGGTAATGTAGGGCCTAAGTGATAAAATAAATGATTGAATAGGAGGAAAAATAGAGGAGCACACTTAGAAATAAGGGCTTACCTTGATTTTAAATGGAATTGAAATAACAAAGGACTTATATTTGAATTTAGGTGTTCATTAAGTGTCATATGAAGTCTTACTATGAAAACACACTAAGGTGGTAGCTAAATAATAATGAAATTATAAACACTAAAAAGGTGCTTACAATTTGCAATAATACAATAGGCATTACTAAAAACCATTTTTTAAAATTCACCTTTTTAAGACCATACCATGGTGGTGTATGACAAGCATAATTTGGCCTCAATTAAAGTATTTTTCAAATCATTTTAGAAAATGGTTTGTAACACATGCAAGATTGATGATAATTTTATTTTGTAAATTTATTTTAAACATTTTTATTAATGTTTTAGTAGGTGTTATTGCTAATTTTAAAACCCAGAGTCATGTATAACAAGCATATTTTGACCTAAACTTATCTTTTATTATTTATTTTTTTAAAGAGTATGTAATTGTCTGTAGTTTGATGCCATATTTTGTTTTTTCAAAAAATGTAGAAATCAAAAAGTAATCAAAATAATAAGAAAGTCTACTATTTCAAGTTTAAGCACTTGTTTCATTAGAAACTAATTGAAAAATTGAAAAGTTAATCAATTTTTTTTATAAAAAAATCATTTATGAAATTACAATATTTTGTAAAAAATGTACTCAAATATATATGTAAAGTGTCTATTTTGTCTAAACATTGAAATGATGTTCAAGGTGCAGGTCAAACTAGATCAAAAGCTATGGTTTGGTTAACTAGGTCAAAAGCTATGGTTTGGTTAACTAGGCTATTTCCAAACCACAGTTAGAAGCTGTTCCTAGGCAAGTAATTCAAAAGACAAAAGACAAAAACTAGTTTTATATTCAAAGCTTATTTAAGTTTGGATATCCATGAATATTCCTGCATATTCTCCATTGATATCTCTTCAGACTTCCTCGATTGTGACGACGACGGAGCTTCGAAACTGGAGAAAAGATATACCAGTATTATTCACATCCTAAGGGTTTTATTCTATTATATTTTCAACGAATTTGTTTATAATCCGAGGACTTCAGGCCTGAGTATGTCGCGGTTGTTGTTAAGGCGATATAACAAGATTATGAAAATTTCCCCGTCCTTTCATTTGGTTCAATTATTTAACGCACTTTCATTATGAAAACTTGTGTGGTAAGCCTGTTGCAGCAGGGTACTACGAAGCCTCAAAACCTAGAAATTGTCGAAGATGGGGAAAATTCTCCACCAGGCGAGAAAATTTGTGTTGCCGTAGGAAAAGACTTTTTGGAAAGTGTCTCAGCTCTCATATGGGCTCTCAACAACAGATTAGCGGCGCCTTTCATTTTACTTCATGTTCAGGTTCCGATCCGGTTCATTCCGACGCCGGGTAAGTAGGTATTTCACTAAAATTTTTTTGAAGTTTGTGTCTTTTCCATTCGCTCATAAATTCGATACCTTTGAATTGCAGTCGGAAAAATTCCTGTTAGCCAAGTAAGTGAGGATATATTAGAAGCGCACAAGGAGGATGAGGAGCAAAAGTTAAAAGATTGCATGGAATTTTACTTGCAGATTTGCTCCCAGGCTAGGGTATGAATCATTTTCCCCCAATTAATTAGCAGGGCATCCGAGCTTGTATTTACAAGATAAAGCCTTTTCGGAAAGAATTGTCTGAAATATCTGTATATGCATGCGACAGGTGCCAGCAAGGGATTTGATTGTTGAGAAGATGGATGTTTCCAAAGGTATTGTCGAAGTGGTTTCAGAGCAGCGTTTCACGAAGCTTGTCATGGGCACATCTTCAGCCGGTGCAATTTCCAAGTACGAACAACAATTTTGAATACTCTTTTGTGTTATGACCATACGTTTTATAAAGAGGCTGAATTCGCTAAAATTTGAACAGAAAGATGAAGATGCAAGGACCTGGCAAAGCGGATTATGTCCTCAGGCACGCGATCGACGTCTGCGAGGTTTCAATTATTTGCAAAGGAAAGCGTGTACAACTCAGGGAAGCAGTTCCTCTACATAATGGTCAGTACGATTTGCCAATGCATCTTACAACTGTATTTAAGAAAAACATTCTAGAATACAAAATCAGAATAAATGAAAAATGACATTTGCAATAATATATTAAAAGTATCCGTCAAATTGATTCATATACAGAGTGTTCGTGGATTATAAAAAAATCGTCTTTTCTTCCTTTTCTCTTTTCGCGAATTTTTTAACAAATGTCTATATTTAAATATATCTCTATGATACTTGATCTTTTATGTTACTTGTTTGAGTAACACTTGTTACTTTAGTACTCTCATGCAATCAAAAGATCTATCACCCTTTTTTAACATTGCTTGACATGATTATATTGATATTTCTTAATCAAACATGTCCCTAACTGTCTACACAACATGTAGTATGATCCAATTTCTTCTTTTTTTGACTAAATGACCATTATCATCATGATTTCTTATAACTATTCCACATAAGTGATATCTTCTCTTTATAGCCAAGAAATGTTCTCTTTATAGCCAAGAAATATTCTCCAACACCTAAGGAGGAAAATTATAAAGTTTATGGACATTCTCCCCAGCGGAATGTTGGCAAATGCATTTCTGCTGTTTGAAAGAATTTCTATTGTGCTGGCGTTTATGGACTACTCTTGCATCTTCTCAACTTCCCAGGTCGGTTGCGGCTCAACCAAAGGGAAAGGTAAAATGGGAGATTAGCAGAATTCAGGTCCCAAGGGTCATTTTTTGATCGGGGATTTCTCCTTAAGGGTTATATAATTGTTTTCGCAGGCTGGCTTTTAAATCAAGGAGGATCGGCATTATACATTTTTGCCCTATTAGTTGCTGTTTTAGTTATAGTCATGCTCTGCATTTTGCTCCATACACATGTTTTTGAGTTTAGTAGGTTTCAGTGGCATTAACCATCATTGCCTAGCATTTAAGTTGGTCTGGTGTAAAGTTTAAGTTGTATAGGCTGGGATAGATGATTTTCTTCCCTGCTTCTTTCCTTCTGTAAATCTTTTAAATATTAATATATTACAATGGCTATGCTATTTTTTCCTTACAAAAAAAACTACTTAATTTAATAACTACTAAAAAGCAATTGAACTTTTTAATTTTATTAACTACAAACTAAAACTAATTCGGAAGTTAATCAACCAAATCAATATGAATTGTATTAGTTGAATTAACAATATTTACGCACAAATTTATACGGAAATTAACATGCGCTTCGTCTGGTTTTGTTGTAGCAGCTGAGAATCCACTGAACAACAGGCTTCCGCTTTCACAATTACTGGGGAAAGGATCAGAAACGAACACTTTGAATCCCTGTTCCTTCCAAGGCCGACCATTGCTTTCATTGGAAAATAGAGATTGCACCTCTGCTTGTGCTCAAGAAGTAAATGGCCCTGCCATTGAAGAATCATCACTCCATGCAATGTCCCCGATCGAACTTTCTTTTGCTTCAGTTTTTAGACAGAGACACGACGAACAAATTCAGGATCATGAAGCTTGCTGTGAGACGAACATAAAATTTGAAGCTTGTGGAAATTTGTCATCGCTTCATACCAGTGAAAGATCTCCAGTATGTCCTTTCCACTAACGACTTTTACAAATCAGTTAAACTTTCCTAGTTTGTTCTTTATTGACCTTGACAGCAGAAATCAAAGGGTTAGATAAATATTGAAGTTTTTTTAAAAAAGATATTGAAGAATTTTAAAACACAAAAAATACACACAAACACAAAAGAATCTTTATTGATATTGCAGATCAATTACATTGTTGTAAGTCATCTCAGAATCACTACGTTATGCAGTTTTTATAGAGGTCGCAGCTTCTGGAATAGATCACTGCATCAAGCAAACAAATTTAGCATTCCTATTTTAATCTCATGCAAGATATCTGTGTTTCTGAAGATCTGCAACTCAGCCTCAATATCATCCCTAGAATTTATAAGATACGATTCTAAATGCAGGAAGGGAATTCGAATGTTGAAGACCTAATGGTTAACTTACAAGATACGTTGCAAGAGGTCAGGAAAACTAGGAGAGAAGCGCAATTGGAGACGGAGAAACGTAGGGAAGCAGAAGTGGAATTTACAAAAGCATTCCACAGGGTATCCACATTAATCTTCTTTCTTCATGTTTAAAATTCGAGGAAAATAATTTACCGTTCTACTGTACTTATCAGTATAAAGAATCATTTGAGATGCCAGGAAAATAATTCATCTTTCTCCTATATTTGTCAGTAAAGAGAATCGTTTAAGATGCAAGGAAAATAATTTACCTTTCTCCTGTATTTATCAGTATAAAGAATCAGAAATGTCCTTCAAAGAAGCAACCAAACAGAGGGAAGACGCAAGCTCGGTATTGAGAATTTCGAAGCACAAGTACGAAGTCATCACAAAAGAACGGGATGAAGCTGCGGATGAGTTTGAGACAATAGACAAGAAGTTGAGATCGCTCGAAGCAGAAGTTAATGAAGCTTCGCGAGAGCGGCGTGAAAAACTGCAAGAACTGGAAGGAGCACGGCGAAAGGTGATTACTTTGGAGGAACAAAAACTTCAATGTTTGCAAGAGAAGGACTCTGCAATCAGGCAGCTCAAAGAGTACCTGAATCCAATCTCGGGAGTCGAAACCTCGACCTCAGCCTCTTTGTCCAATAACCTGATATTCCGCGAATTCTCCTGGGACGAAATGAGAGCCGCCACCTGCGATTTCTCCGAGGGCTTCAAACTCGGAGAAGGAAGCTACGGCAAGGTGTACAGAGGCGAAATCGAAGGAAAAAGCGTCGCCGTAAAAATTATGCGGGAGGAGGGTTTACGGGTCCGGCAGGAGTTCCAACACGAGGTATACACACAAAATATAAAAACGCTGGTAGGAGAATTGTAAATCGCTTGAGATCTTGTTCTAATTAGTTAAATCAATCAATAAAAATGCTTACTTTTCGCGATCTTCTTCTCACAGATGGGTCTTTTAAGAGACATTTGGCATCCGCATTTGGTACGCATAATAGGAACCTGCTCTGAGCGAGGATGTATAGTCTACGAATATATGTCCAACGGAAGCCTCGGAGATCGTCTCAGCTGCAAAGATGGCACTCCGCCGCTCCCCTGGCACGCCAGAATTCGCATTGCTGCAGAAATTTGCTTCGCTTTGCGATATTTACACAGTTCAAAGCCAGATCCAATTGTCCACCGCGATCTTAAGCCACAAAATATTTTGCTGGACGAGAATTGTTTAAGCAAGATCAGCGATTTCGGCATTGCTCGAATTCTTTCAGAAGAATATTCACGGAAAGAAACGGAGGTAAGAGGAACGTTCTGTTACATGGATCCTGAATACCTGAGGAGCGGCGAATTCTCTACAAAATCCGACGTTTACAGTATGGGAGTGGTCATTCTTCAGATTCTCACCGGCAAACAGGCCTTTGGGCTGGTGAGAGAGGTGAAACGCGCCATGTTTAGGGGTAAATTGAAGGAGATTTTGGATCAGAGTGCCGGGGAATGGCCAGCTATGGAAACCGCTGAATTGGCTTATTTCGCATTATATTGTACGGAATCAGACATAAACAAAAGGACCGGGCTTGAACCTGATGTCATGAAATCGTTGGAAGATCTTCGAAACTTTGCAGTCGCTGCATCGAACCCCTGCAGGCCGGTGGAATGCGGCCAAACGACGGGGCAATGTGCTCGAGAGCCCCACTTCCCGACCTTCTTCGTTTGTCCAATTTTTAAGGCAAGCCCCATTTTTCAGAATTTCATAATACTTGAGAAACTAAAATTAGCATTTTTCGCACTTCTAACCGAATTCAAGTATTCAAGCATTTGAAATCTGTGTTTGATTATGAAATGGAAATTAGGGTTTGGATTAAATGAGTCGTGTTCTGCAGGAGCTTATGCAGGACCCCTACGTGGCATCGGATGGTTTTACATACGAAAAGGAGGCGATAGAGGGATGGTTCAGCAGCGGCCATGATATATCGCCTGTTACAAATGTGAAAGTTAATAACAAGAAGCTCGTCCCAAACCATTCTCTCAGATCCACCATCAGGCAGTGGCGATTAAAAGGCAATTTTCTGCTTTCGATGTATGTGGTTGAATAAAACAGAAAAGGTTTCAATATTTAAATCCCTCTTCCCTATCCCTTGCTCTGGGTGTTCAGAATTGCAGATTCAGAAGAGATGGCGTTGGCCATTTTGCAATCCATGCAACCATTCGATAACAAGTTGTAATTATTGTAGATAAAAATAGCGCTAAAATTCGGGGAAAAAAAAATAGTGCCCAAATTCTGTTTGAGACAAGTAATGAAAGAGCTGTCTTATTTTGACTAAAGTTCTATTTTTTGTTCTGTTAGTTTTCGGTTAGTTTGTTATTACATTTTGCTATTGTCGCTATGCACTAAACATCTAGAAATTGTCAAAAAGTAATCTCAGGGATAGTTAGTGTGGTGTATGAATATTGTCCGAATTTTGTTGAATCCTTTGTTTTTCAACAGCAATAGTAAATGTTGCAGTACAATTTCTGCGTTTTAATCCTGATTCAAAATCAAAGCACAAGTTTCAATGATTTTTGAGCTAGCTTGGTTGCTCTACACCGGAGAAAAAAAAGTACTTCAGTGAACTCTTTCATGCAGGTTGCTTCATCTATTGGCGATTAGTATGACCATTGGACAATAAAAATGAAAACTGTCCATTGAAGAAATTGTTCTATATATAGATCTTTAAGATTTGAATGTATTGGAAACACAAGACGTGAATGAAAAGAAATTAGCGTCAATGAATAAGGATGTTTTAATTGTTTTATTGTAAAAAACACAAAAATCACAAAAAACTATCGCAAATAGAAAAATAAATCTTTTTATTCATTCCAACGAATAACAAACACTTTTTGATTATATAGATCAAGGATGAGTTGATCATATAGATCATAGATAATAATTGCATTACAAAAGTCTTAATATATAATGGTCTTGGATAAACTCCATGAAATCTGAAAACTCGAATTAGAACACTAAAAATAGCAATAAAAGCTATCAATAATCTCATGCACTAAATGTGGAAATTCCTTTAACTGGGAGTTGAAGGCAACTGAATTAAAAATGGTCATCTGTTGATCACAAAACAAGCAAATATGTAAAAACCCCAAATTACCTTGAAGAAATGAGAGGCGGGGTATCTATTAAATAGAAAACCAAAAGAGAGGTGACATTTTGTATTTCAACCATATTCACCAATATTACAACTATAATAATAAATACATATAACCATATATTTAATTGGGGCTGCAAAGTCAATAAGGACTACAAGTAGTCAAAAAAGACTACCTCAATGGGCATTAATGCCCCCATTCTCCCCCGTAATGACAATTGGGAAGAACATGAAGCAGATCTCTAAGATTTTGGAACCTTTCACGAGCTAGAGTCTTTATGAAGATATCTACTATCTTATCTTTTGTATCGTAGTACACAATTTTGATCAAACCTTGTTGGACCAATTCTCTGATATAGTGATGGTGTATCTCAATATGTTTGGTTCTACTATAAAATACTAGATTATTTGACATTTGTATATAGCACTCTTGTTATCATAATACAACAAGTTAGGTCCATTCTATATTCGGTTTAATTTTTTTAGTAGTCTTCTCATCCATACAGTTTGACAAGTTTTTGATTGCTGGTAAAAATAGGTTTTTGGGGGACCCGAAACCCCTTACAAGAAAAGAAAAAAAGGAAAAAACATTAAGACTGCCAAAATTAAACAGGGCTAACCATCAGCTCGTAAAACCTAAAACCAACTCAAAAAACCATAAATAAAAAACTAGCGACCAGAAAAACAACCTAGCAATCTAAAACCAAAAAATAAAACCAGCACAAATATAGGGGAGTAGTAGGAACTAGGCAAGCTCTAGGAGAGTTCCCTTCGCCTCCTTCTTTGCCTCAGACACCTTCTTGAGAATAGCATTAAAGTTTGAGAGTTCCATAATCATGTCTTGGATTTTCTTCTTTTTACCAGATCAAGTGCACTTGCCCAGGCTAGCATCATCCTCTTCCTCTTTGTCATCCTCGATCTTGACTGTTGGAGACCCAACATCCAGCTCTAACTTGATGGTGTTAAAGCATTCCATCACAGAGCCCATAAAAAGGTTATTATCCTTCATATGCTTTTTTAGAGTGTTTTCTAGGATATCCAACCTGTCCCGCAGATCCTTCATGTTATTCTCCTCCTCTTTATCCTTTTGGCCATCAATCCCCGCCGATCTAGTGTCCAAATTCCCCTGAAGCATATCAACTTTAGCAAAGAGGGATCGAAAACTAAGATTGAGGCTTTTTATTTCCTTGAAGACCCATTTCATAAGGCGGAATGAAGACATTGACATCGCCTTAGCGGTTTGGAGAATACAGAAAGGGGGTTCAATCTTATTGTCCATGTCCTCTTGAAGGAGTTGAATATTTCATTCCTACATGTCAACCATTCTTTCAAAGAGAATATTCCTTGAGATGGAAGGGAAATTACCCTTCTCAATAGAATCCAAACTAGGAGTCTCAATATCCACCTTCCTCTCCGACTGCACCTCCATAACCACTTCAAGCTTCGCAGAAATAGGGACATCATGATCTTCAAAACTAGCATAATTGACCAAAATGGGAACCTTCTAACCTCCCACATCCCCATCTTTATCTTTAGGGTCCTCGCCTTTATTCTTGACTTTATGGGCAAACACATTCTTGTCCTCTTCATCATCAGTGTCGCTTTCTTAAGCCGACAAGGATTGTTTTCTTTCCTCGTCAGACTGGGTATGGGGGACAAAATTAGTATCGGCATAACCATCAATACTCTCACCTTCAGATTTTGTTTCTATACCCTCCTTGTCAAGTTTTATTTTTTTCCTAACTAACAACTCCACTTTAACCTCACCCTCTCGAATCCGTTTACCCAAAGCCTTAGTAGAACCAAATTCTCTAGGAAAAAGGATAAGAAGTCTACTAGCAGCAACTTTCTTAACATGCTCGACAATTAAAAGAATGAGACCCTCATGTAGAATGGGCTTTCTCTCTTACTTCCTATGATCAATAATACTATGGCGAAGGGACTGCGGAAGATAGAACGTGAAAGAAACCCTAACCTTATGTCTAAAATGACAAAGCAACATAAAATAGTAGGAGTGAACCCTTTATACCTTCCATCCAGGGTGATATACTCCATGACCATAGTAAGCACTTTTGCGCAGATCTCCTTGATTGTGTCCACATCATAATAGCCACCAGACTCCTTCATGGAGCCCCCTAGAAGGCTTGAAGAAATGGAAAGAAGAACCATTCACAATAATCACAGCAGAAGAAGTACTGATGAGCTGGAGAACCAGTTGCAAAAATTTATCACATAAACCAAAGGATCTAAGAATCTTGATCAAAAAATCCCAATCCACTTGGTCATAATCCTTCGAGAGATCAAATTTCAAAAGGAAACCAAAGTTGTCAGAGGAGTGGGTAGAATGAATAATCTTATGTACCTTCATAATGGAATCAATAATTTGCATGTCGGGAACAAAGCCACTCTGCTGAGGGGAAATGATTTTGGGAAGAATAGCCAGAAATCTAAGAGTAAGAACCTTGGAAAAAAATGTTTGCACCGAATTACATAAGTTGATCGGCCTAAAGGAATCCATAGAATCAGCACCAGGCAATTTGGGAATCAAGGCAATGAAAGTAGCATTAATTTCTTTAAGCATAGATCTTGATCCAAATAATTCCTTAACAGTATTTCAGATACCCCGGCCCACAATGTGCCAAAATCTATGAAAAAAAAACAAAGGAAAACCATCCAGGCCCAGGGACTTATAATAGTTTGACAAGTTGTTGATGTTGCAACTTTCTATTTTTTCAACTTTGTGTGTGTGTGTGTGTGTGTGTGTGTGTGTGTGTGTGTGTGTGTGTGAGAGAGAGAGAGAGAGAGAGAGAGAGAGAGAGAGAGAGAGAGAGAGAGAGAGAGAGAGAGAGAGAGAGAGAGCATGGTTTAGGGAAAAGTATCAAAATGTTTCTAAGACTCTACTAACGTCCAAGGTTGGCTATGGTTTGGCTTCAAATATCAAAAAGGACAGTGTTTATGATTAAAGGAAAATAAGTTTTGAAGGGACCTATTCAACCTTTACATAGAAAACTAGTCCAAAAAAGAAGCTAATAGTTGACCATCTAGAAACCCAGAGTAAACCAACAAGACAAAAAATAAGGGATAAAAAAGGCTAGTATTTATATGAAAATACTAGATATTTTGTAAACATCATATACCCAAGTATGTTTATATTTATTCATGTTTGGGTTTCCATGTTGTTGGGCATATATCACTATCGACATATCTGTTACACCTTCATTTAGTACAAGCACTAGTAATAAATATCATAAGGTACAATTCACTTGTTATATTTGATAATTGACATTATAGATGCAAGGTCATTAAATCTAAACCATTTTGGATATAATTTAAGCGATATGTCAAATCCAGTATTAGTAAGTCTCTATGGATAAAAAAAAATCAAAAACTAATGGATATTTATGATCAAAATGAAGTTGACTACAATTTTGATATTTTTCTCTTTAATTCCTTATTTTCACAAGTAATTTATCTTGACCATTTTTTTGAAGAAGCAAATAAAGATGAAAATTATGCATGAAGTCATTGATATTATAGAAAATAATTCTACATGAGATTTATTTTATCTTACTAAAGAAAAATATTTATGAGTAAAGTGAATTTATAAAATAAAATTAAATATCGAAGGATATATGTAGAAGCATAAGGTAATTTTTTTTTTGATAGGTAAGAGGACGAAGCCAGTAATTTTATTAAATAAATATAAAAATTTACACCTTCATTCAGTGTGGGTACCTGTAGGAAAGAAAAGAGGAAGCATAAGATAAGGATAATACTAGAGACTTTTCACTAAAACATGAAGTTGAGCATGTTGAATTTTTTACATTAATATATGTTAATATTATATTTGATTAAATAAATATGATTAATATTCAATTAGTTATAGTTATTTGACGAGAATTGTTTCCCTTACGGTAGTTTGTGTAGGAAAAATAAGGCTTTAAAAAGGCACTAAAGTATAATATAAGATCATCAATTGCATCCAATTAAACTCTCATCTAAATATATGATAATAAATATTTGTGTCTCTATATTACAAAATTGTACATGCTCTTTGATTTCTTTGATATTTGGTATCAAAGCATTAGTGACTCTAGAACGGTTGATAGTTTAGAAGAAATCTATAACAACATGGAAGTTTTGAGTTTGTTGTATTGAATCTTTTTTGAATGTTGGAGATGTTGAATTTAATATTCTTGTTGCCCAAGGAGTTTTATGTTTGAAACCCTTTCATAGCCATGAAGATCATACAAACACCATTTTATAGACCCTATATCATTGCATTTCATTCTTTCACTTCCAAATCAACACTATTATTATGTTTTGTGTTGAAATCTAGTTTGAAACGTTGGCTATTTAGACTTTTTATGTTCAGTCAAGATCTTGCCATATCGACTGTTAAAAATAAATCTTGCTCTAAATATATTGTGAAAACTTATCGTCATAGAAAATTTTGATTATAGAATTTTATATGATGTTATCTTGATTTGAAACCCATATCTTAAATGACAATTTGAAGTAGGAGTGTTTGCAGTGTACAACATTGTTGATAAGGAAAGTATTGATTTCCAACGAGATTATATGAGTTGCATTTGATGCTTTAAGTTCATAAAATCAACAACGAAGATAAATGGAGGTGCTAAGGCATGTGAGTGGTTTCTTTTTTTCCCTTTCTAGTTTTAACTAAGCGAAGCCAACACAGAGGATAAAAAATGGAGAAGAATCTATAATAGGAGGAATTATATTTTATTTCAAAATAAAGGCACACATTGATTGGTAATGCCATATAAGATTTTTTGAGATTCTTTTCAACTAGAATAATAATGGAGTGCACTAGAATAATTAAAATTAGGTGAAAGAGAGTGGTGTTAATTTGTAGAGACTAACCAGGAAAGTACTATACACTCCCCATGTATTGTGGGGTAGCGGTGTTGCTACAGGGCCAGTCTCCAAGTGGGATATTGTTAAGTACAGAGCCTGATGAGACCCCAAGTGGGAGATTGATGGTTTTTTGTGACCGATCAGGTAAGTAATATATACCCCTAAAAAAATTTGGGTTATCTCATCAAGAATTTTCGCGTTGACTCATCAAGTATTTCCCTACGTTGACTCATCAAGTATTTTTATGGTTAAGTTGTTAGCCAACATAGTAAACCACCTAAAGGGCCTATATATAAGAAATGGTGTAATGTGAAATGGATCATGCTATAATTTCCTCTTCGTTGGATAATAAAAATAAGTGGACGACTGTTTCTCTGATGGATGCAGCCCATATTGGCTAAACTACGTTAAATCTTTATGTAATTTGTGTTTATTGTCTTCTGATGAAGGGTGCTCCCCTTAATGCCACAAACACATAACAGAAACAGAGAAACAACAACAATGTGCAAGAACAGAAAATGGGCTTCTTATTATCTCCACAAATGTGGAATTACAAACTTTCAGAATTACAATATGCAAAGCCACATGGGCATTTCACTTACAATATTATGTAGGACAAGCCTCGAATTAT
>MU226855.1:1396562-1412331 GCA_018584345.1 Thuja plicata | reverse complement strand
TTACTAAAAATAGCAAGTTTCCATAAATAGCAGCTCTGCACAAGGTAGCCCTTATTGAAAAGAAAACATAAATATTTTTGGGTGATGCAAGATTGCCCTTACACCCAGGATGCTCCTGCATCATCTTTTCTATTTTTGCATTATCTTAATATTGTTTATTTCTCATATATGTATGAACCCTACCAACTGGTAGCTAGTGGGAGGAAGTATTGTTTTGGTCTGGGTCCTGGGGTGGGTATGAAGCATTAGATAAAACTTTTAACTGCAATAGGCCCAGATCTATATTAGAATCCTCTCAAGGTATATTAGTCAAAGATTACATCAAATAATCAACAAATAACATAGGGTGGGAATGGAGGGACTTTTGAGTGCTTAAGCTACCTAAGAATGAAGCTAGACTCCTAACAGAAATATTTAAAAAGAGACATTTGGTTCTTAATAGAAGCAAAGATACTTTGGTATGGGACGAGTCCAAAAATGGAGAATATAATACAAAGGATGGCTACAACATAATCAGAAGAAAACATATTAGGCCCAAGAAAAACATGCCTATAAATATGTGTTGGAACAAATATTGTTTTCTTTAAGAATGAATTTATACCTGGGTAGCCCTGCATCAAAAGTTACTCACGGCAGATAGATTTAAGAGAATTGGTTTTGAGGGACCTAGCAGGCGTCCTTTGTGCGAGGAAAAAGAGGAAGACATCAATCATATTTTACTAATGCGTAAATATGCAAATCAGTGTTGTAAATAGTAAACCTGTAACCTTGGCTGGCACTCAGCATTCCCTAACACCATCCATGGAATGCTCCAAGCCTGGCCAGAAATCAAGAAACGTAGTATGTATGCTAACTTATGGATTACAGCCCCATCAATCCTCGTATGGGAATTATGGAAGGAAAGAAATAGAAGAGTATTCAGGAATGAGAAAATGGAAGTGAGACAACTAATTAAGAAAATTGAAGCAAGTATAATTGAACTCACCAACAATAAAAGTAAAGGTCAACAAAAGAGAGAGGCGAAGATGTCTTATTGGGATGAGAAAATTAGGGGAAAATAGATTGGCCTTTCCTTGCCACCCTTCTTTGGACCTGGAGACAAGATAGCTAAATCTAGGAAAGAAGAATGCATGTGGGCACCCCCTCAACATGGTTGGTTCAAAATGAACTTTTATGGGACATCAAGGGGAAACCCTAGAATAGCTGGTATTGGGTATTGTGTACACAATAGTGAAGGTAGAGAAATAGCAGTGTTGGCCCCCCCTATTGGTCATGAAACCAACAATTAGGCATAAATTCTTGCATTAATAAAAGGACTAAAAATATGCAAAGATCTAGGAATAAAAAATTTGGAAATCAAAGGATACTTGGCTATAATAGTTAATGCTCTTAGGACAGGTTTGACTCCTAATTGAATACTAAATGCGCTTCTTTTGGAAGCCATATTTCTAAGTAGTAGGTTTTACAAAATAACATTCAATCATATTTATAGGGAAGGAAATAAAAGGGTTGATGAATTAGCAAATCTAGGAGTGGATGATATATGCTTACCTCCTGATGCTCCTGAAAATAAAGCCTAGTACCTTTATGTTTAATAATTAGTCAGAAGACAAAACCATAATTGCTTTCCTAATTATAGTATATTAAAAACAAAATTAGATAGGAATAGAATAGTGTTACATAGTTTTAGAATAAATAGGTCTATAAAATGACAGCATAAACTATCATTATAAAAATTAGAATCTTTAAAATCTTCTATACATCCGCGATACTAACTAGAATCTTACCCTCTAAACATCTAAACTCATCCTTTAGTCTTTTAGACAAGAGAAGTTACTAATCGGGCACTTCTAACACCAAATTAATTTAATCTATAACTAACCATTCAATCTAGTATAGTTTATAAATTTTAGAGACTTGGAAAAATTATTAGCTATAAGGAAGAGATAATTACCCTTTATGACAGTATAATTTATTACACTATCTCAAAATCATAGGAAAATTGATAATGTCTTAGATCGATGGATTATAGATTGGAATTGACATGATTAAATCTTCTAGAGATTCCCCAGCCTTTATTATCATTTAATTTACTCATGTCAATTTAATTGTGACAAGCCATTTCAGGAAGAGTATCATTGCCTCACACTTAGGATGGATTTTCGTAGATTAATCCCAATTTTAGGTGGTGCATTTCTCATCACATGGATGCTTCTAGAGGCTCATCATTTAGTTTACCAAGTAAGTACACACATTTATGATTGTAGGGTTTGAATTAACTCAAATAATTGTGTCTCCTTTACTTAGCTCCATCTTCTCACCTCCCAAACCTGCAGACCTCCTAAATTGCCTTGTCCCGCTCAACCGAAAATGTATACCAATGTTCACACATTTCATGCTTCGGCTTCCACGGAAATGGTGTTATGGGGTCCTATAACCCCTGAGCACTGGAACATAATCCTCCAGCTGATAGATGACCTATTGATGGAAGTCCTCCAAGGTGTGCTTGCACAATCTCCAATTAGGACTTTATTTGTCCTAGTCTTCTTAGGATCCTAAGCTCAATTATAGGAACTTATAGATCTTTTCTCCAATGGACTAAGACTTCACTAACTCAACCCAATGAGTTGATCTTATTGTGCTTCACCCTGAATGATATCTATCAATATTGTGCTTCAACTGTCCTAAACTCCCTTGGACAACTCCAAGTGCATTTTCAAGTTTCCAACTTCACAAGTGTTTGCAATGACTTCTCCCATGTTCATCAAATCCATAGACTCCACAAGAACTCATTTGTGAAAAGGTAACACAACTGTCTCAAATGATCTCAAACTTGGATTCCAATTGTGGCTTTTAGGCCTAATCCTCTACTAGCCCTATCTGAGAGGTTTTTCTCGATTCTTGTAAAATAAATTCAAACAACCCAAAAACAAAAGTTGAAATTAGGATAACCTTTTATAAGACTCAAAGGATTTTCTAGGTTTTAGGGCCCTAAGGTTTTTGTACACTAGATTCCTAGAATTAAGGACAACTAGGGCTAATTGGGATAAAACAACAAAGTCAAGTAACTTATGCATGAAAATGTATCATACTGGATTGGTGGAGTCCTATCCTTCCTAAGAGGTGTCTGTATATCCCCTAGGGTTCCAAAACCATTTTTTTTTTCTCACAACTTGCAATCTCCCTGCAATCAAACACATATTAACTCAAGCAATTTCCTAGCCGGATACTCCAGTCTCGCCTAGGGTTTGCTCATAAAATTAGTAAAATAGCTCTTCTAACTCTCTCCTCCTATATAAAATATGTATAGAGGATCTCCTTCCATATTCCCCCATTGCATGATGAAATGCATGATGGAGAATTATGGAGGAGCCATTTTCTTCTAAATCACTCTGTGAACACCAACAACTATACTAAACACAAAATATTTTAAAATCCTACTCTAATGAACTCATAGAACCAAAAACACTAAACAAAAGTTACTCTAAACTAGCTCTACTAACCAAATATACCACTAACTCATGCTCTTTAATCCATTTCACAATACTCAAACACAAAACTAGTAGACTATAACTGCAAACAGAAAACACAGAGCTTCTATTATTCAAAAATATTTCATTACATCACCCATGCCTTGGGAAATGGGCCTCAAGGTATCTTAATATTTTTCCCCAATTTTTTAGGCCACTACCATTAACCAAATTTTCCACTCATCGAATGGAATCATTCTTGACAATGTTGTCGAACAACATTGCAAAGTTGTAAAAGTTGTCATGCAACTTTTTAGCAACTTTTGCTTCTTTTGTTAAAACTTGATTTTATGACCTCCTATCATCATGGAATGATGTAAAAACATCATTAAGGCCTAGTTAGGGAAAAAATTTATCCATTCTAAGCCTTCTTGGCTTTTTGACCACCATTTTCCATTTTGGGCTAAAATGAACTAAAACACTTAAAACCTTAACTAACTAGTTGGAAAGATCCTAGTCTACTCCAACTAGATAATAACCAACAAGACCTTCTAAGGTCCAAAAGAAATATATTGACTTGGATAGGGTCAATATAATCCAAAGTTTTCAACAAGATAGGTAGTTTTCCTAGGTGCTCTTGCACCATCCTCCCCAAATGAAAAAGCTTTAATCCATCCTTGGATTGAGTAAGTTGGAATCCACTCCCAACTTCATGAGTTCAGTCTCCAGCTTGATCCAGGTTGCCTTTGTATATTATTCTCCATACCACTTAACCAAGTGTTCATAATATGTCTTCTGTTTGGTCTTCTTGTAGGCTCTGGAATCAAGTATCCTCTCTACCTTCCTAGGTGGAGGAGGGGTAAATTTTAGATCTTCCACCTCCTTTATGACCTCTATCAAACTCTGATCTAGATCTATTGTGGGTCCTTTGTACAAGACCAGATCTACCACATTAAACCAATGTCTTCTGGTAACTCCACCTTGTATGCATTGGTGCCATATTTGGCCAAAATGATACATGGGCCAATCCCTCTCATCTAGAGCTTATAAGGCACTCCTTTCTGTTTTCTTTCTTTGTTGAGATGGACCATCACTAAATCCCCAACATTTAATTGGACATCCCTCTTTCTTTCATCCACCTTGCTCTTAATCTTCTATGTATTTTCAATCAATGTTTTTCTCACTGTCTCATGGACCTCTTGCACAGAATGTGAAAAGTCTTCACCATAGCCACTTCCCTTGGCTTCATCCTTCAGATCTCTGATCTCATATATGCCTCTAGAATGAAGTCCATAGACTATCTCAAAAGGACTCTTACCAGTATTCATTTTTATAGTGTCATTATAGCGATATTTTGTCTGTCCAATGAGTTGGTCCCAAGCCTGACCATACTCCTTAGTTAAACACCTTAGGAGGTTACCAAGACTCCTATTCACTAACTCATTTTGACCATCATTGTGAGGATAGTATGCAGATCCAAAAGATAAATTGGTCCCTAGCTTCTGCCATAGAGACCTCCAAAAATGACTCATGAATTTGGTATCTCTGTCTGATACTATGCTCAATGGTAATCCATGTATTCTGACTACCTCCTTGAAGAATAGGTGAGCTATTTGACTGACATCATGATTTTTCTTGCAGGCTATAAAGTGTGTCATCTTACTGAATCTATCTACAACAACATAGATGTTAGCCATTCCTTGTTTAGTCTGTGGTAAGCCTACCACAAAGTCCATGCTCAAACATTCCCATGGTCTATTTGGAATGGGGAGAGGCTAGTAAAGACCTATATTAGAAGATGTACCTTTTGCCTTTTGACAGACAACACAACTTTCCACATACTTCCTAATGTCAAAATTCATCTTGGGCCAAAAATAGAATCTCTGAACTAATTCTTATGTCTTATTAACACAAAAATGGCCACTAAATGCACCATTTCTTTTCTCTTGGATTGTATTCTCTATTATAGACCCTCTAGGAACACATAATTGACTTCCCTTAAACAATAGATCACTCTGCAAAGTATATTTAGAGAATTTACTATGAAAACCATTCTTGTATTCTTGACATACCTTATAGATGTTTGCAAAGTCTTCATCTTCTCCATATAGGTCTTCAAAGTTGTCAACACCCATGCTCTACAGTTGCATCTCTTGGATATTTAGGGCTCTTCTACTTAAGGCATCTACTACCGTATTATGAAATCCCTTTTTGTGCTTAATCTTGAAGGTGTAGGCCTGTAGATATTCCACCCATTTCATGTGTTTATGACTGATCATGTCTTGGGGATTCGGGAAACTCAATGCTTGATTGTCTGAATAGACTATAAACTCCTTTGGAAGTAATTATTGCCTCCACTTCCTCAAAGTTTGGACTAGAGCATACATCTCTAAGTCATAAAAAGAGTACTTCTTCTTGGCTTCACTTAGTTTTTTAGTGTGGAAAGCCACTGGTCTTCCCTCTTGGCTCAAGACAACACCAATAGCTACATTACTAACATCACATTCCACTATTAATATCTTCTCAAAGCTTGGAAAAATCAAGATTGGTTGATTATCAATCTTCTTCTTCAAAAAATCAAATCCATGGTTAGCTTTCTCATTCCATACAAACTTAGTTTTCATCCCACATTTAAGAGTATCAAGCATAGGAGCACAAATTGCACTGAATTGCTTTATGAACTTCTTATAATATTGTGCTAAGCCATAAAAATTTCTTACCTCACTTGTTTTCCTTGGAGTAGGCCAGATGATAATGGCTTCCACTTTGCTTGGATCCATCTTTAGATTGCCTAGAGATAACACAAATCCAAGGTACACTAGTTCTTGCTTCATGAATTCACATTTTTCCAAGTTGATCATCAACTTCTCCTCATGTAGCTTCTTGAAAAATATTTGTAGATGTTTGAGGTGTTCTTCTCTTGTCTTACTATAGATGAGTATATCATCTAATTATACTACCACAAATTTACCTATGTAGTCCTTGAGGACTTCATTCATTAACCTCATGAATTTAGATGGGGCATTGGATAACCCAAATGGCATTAAAATCTACTCATACAATATTTTTGTGGTCTTAAAGATTTTCTTCCATTCATCCCCTTCATTAACTCTGATTTGGTGGTATCCACTCTTGAAGTCAATCTTTGTGAAAAATTTGGCTTCACCTAGACACTCCATTAGGTCTTCTATCCTAGGGATAGGGAACCTATATCTAATGGTTATTCTATTTATTTCTCTAGAGTCAGTACATAGCCTGCAAGTTCCTCCCTTTTTAGGGGCTAAGATAGTGGGTACGACACCAAGACTAATACTTTTCCTAATAAGGCCTTGGCTTAGGAGTTCTTGAATTTTCTTGGCTATTTTCTCATTTTGTTGAGGACTCATTTTATAGGCTGCCTTATTGGGAAGGGTAGCTCCTAGAATGAAGTCTATTTGGTGACTTACAGCTCTCTTAGGGGGTAGGTTTGATGGTTGTTCATCATTGAAAATGCCTCCATAATCCTGCAGCGTCTCCTGCACTTCCCTTGGCAATTATGTCCTCTTGACTGTCTTATCTGCACTTTCCTCTTTTGGCTTCAGGACAAGTGAAAAACCAACTCCCTCTCCTTCTAAGGCCTCTAAGAACTCTTTCTCACTAACATAAGGACATTGGGGCCTGATTACTTTACTTCTCCATCCTCCAACAGTGACTGTATTTTGAATGTCTCATCGTCCTTCTTGAAAGAATATGAATTCTTTGCTCCATCATGCATGGCCTATCTATCAAATTTCCATGGTCTACCTTGGAGTAGGTGACATGCATCCATAGCTAGGACATAACATAACATGTTGTCCTTATACCTGCCAATTGAAAACTCCACCCAAGCTTGTTCATTGGCAAGGACATGTTGTCCTTTGTTCAACCAAGTGACTTTATAAGGATTGGTGTGGGAAATTATTTTCATCTTCAACTTGTTGACTGTCTACTCTAACACTATATTGTATGTGGACCCTGAGTCTATGATGACTCTACAAACTTTTCCCAACATTTTATATTTCACTCTAAATAGTGATCTCCTTTGACTAGGCTCTTCCTTCACTGTCTCTTTTATCAGATTTCTCCTCATCATTAAGTTCTCACCTTCCTCTGATTCTAAGGGTACTTCAGGGTGTTTACCTCCACCACTAGTGTCCACTTGAACACAATTTACCCTTTTATCACTTCCTTGGGAATTATTTCCTTTCTCTTGACACCTATATACAGGGTGTCTCATCTGGTTGCAGTGGTAACATTTCATGTTTGCAAATTAATTACCTCTACCTTGACTACTGCCTCTTCCTCTATTTTTAGAGTTCCTTCCCCTATTTGAGTTACCTTTGTTGGAGCTTCCCTCTTGCTATTCAGTAAGCTTGGTCTCTCCTTGACTCTTTGGTTCAAAACTTCTTCCACCATATCCACCTCTCTTTCCTCTATTATCTCTTCACTTGCCTCTACCTCTGGTGGTACTAGAATATTGTTTCTTCCTCAGCTTCTCTTCTACCTTGATTTCAATTTGGTGGCACTTCTGAATAGTATCTGGAGTCAAGAGACTCATTTCATCTTGTCTAGTCCATTCGAGACCATTAAGGTATCTAGATACCTTCACTTTCTCATCTTCTGCAACTCTAGGCCTCATGCAAAGCCTTTGAAATTCTTCAGTATAGGATTCACATCTAGGTCTTTTTGCCTTAAACTTTGTCTTCTTTTATGCAATTGGATTTCATAATCCTCAGGGATTTAAGCATATTTTATTTTTGCAACCATATCCCTCCATGTGTCAATGGGATTCTTTCCTTCCTTATCCCTCTCATCTTGGATAAACTTCCACCAAGTGAGTGCAGACCCTCTTAGTCTGACTTTAGCAACTTTCACCTTTTGAGCCTCAGTGATCCATCACACTCAAAGTGATTTTCTAGTCCTTCCATCCAATCTAGGACTACCTCTAGTTCTATCTTTCTACTAAATATAGGAAATCCTTCTAGTGCTTTACCACTCATTTCCTTTAATTCTTTCAAGGATGGTTCCTCATTAAGGACAGGGTCAGCTTCAGGTACTTCATCATCTATTGCAATCTCCTTGCCTTTCCCTTCAACCTTGTCCTTTACTTCTTCTGTCTTTACATCCACTTCATCTACCTTTTGCTCTAATTGAGCCAATCTCTCTCTCAGCATCCTATTCTCCACTTCTTTCTCATCTACCTTCTTTGTCAACCCTACATTTGTCACCATTGTAGGCTCTCCTATGGAGTCTACTATTTGATAAATTCACTGCAAGCCTGATCAAACAAGCTCTAATACCTATCTGATGGAAGTCCTCCAAGGTCTACTTACACAATCTCCAGCTAGGACTCTATTTTTCCTAGTCTTCTTAGGATCCTAAACTCAATTATAGGACCTTCCAAGTCTTTTCTCCAATGGCCTAAGACTTCACTAACTCAACACAATTATTTAATCTTATTGTGCTTCACCGTGAATGACATCTATCAATATTGTGCTTCAACTTTCCTAAACTCCCTTGGACAACTCCAAGTGCATTTTAAAATTTCCAACTTCAAAATTGTTTGCAAGGACTTCTCCCATGTTCATCAACTCCCTATACTCCACAAGAACTCATTTATGACAAGTTAACACAACTATCTCAAACAATCTCCAACTTGGCTTCCAATTTTGGCTTTTAGGCCTAATCCTCTAATAGCCCTATCTGAGAGAATTTTCTTGATTCTTGTAAAATAACTTCAAACAAACCCAAAAAAAAATTTGGGATTAGGATACCCTTTTACAATAGTCAAAGGATTTTTAGGTTTTTAAGGCCCTAAGGTATCCGTACACTGGATTCCTATAATTAAGGAAAACTAGGGTAAATTGGGCTAAAATACTGTAGTCAAGTAACTTATGCATGAAAATATATCATACTGGATTAATAGAGTCCTATCCTTCCTAGAATATGTCTATACATATCCCCTAGGGTTTCAAAACCATGATTTATTTCTCACAAATTGCAATATCCCAACAATCAAACATATTAACTCAAGCAATTTTGTAGCCGAGTACTCCAGTCTCGCCTTGGGCTTGCTCATAAAATTAGCTTAAAATAGCTCTTCTGACTCTCTCCTCTATAAACACTGTACAGAGGCTCTCCTTCAATATTCCCCCATTCCATGATGAAATGCAAGGTGGATAATTATGGAGGATCCATTTTCTTCTAAACCACTCTGTGAACAATAGCAACTATACTAGACACAAAATACTTTACAATCCTACTCTAATGAACTCACAGAACCAAACACACTAAACAAAAGTTACTCTAAACTAGCTCTAATAACCAAATATACCACTAACTCTTTCTCTTCAATCCATTTCACAATACTCAAACACAAAACCAGTAGACTATAACTGCAAACAGAAAACATAGAGCTTCTACTATTCAAAAATATTTCATTACATCACCCATACCTCAGGAAATGCACCTCAAGGTATCTTAATATGCTTCCCCCATGTTTTTAGGCCACTACCATTAACCAACTTGTCCACTCATTGAATGGAATCATTCTTGACAATGTTCTCAGACAGAATTGCAAAGTTGTAAAAGTTGTCATGCAACTTTTTAGCAACTTTTGCATCTTTTGTTAAAACTTGATTTTATGACCTCCTCTTATCATGGCATGATGTAAAAACATCATTAAGGCCTATTTAGGGAAAAATTTAATCCATTCTAAGACTTCTAGTATTTTTTACTACCATTTCCCATTTTGGGCTAAAATGAACTAAAACACTTAAAACCTTAACTAACTAGTTGGAAAGATCCTAGTCTACTCCAACTAGATACTGACCAAAAAGACCTTCTAAGGTCCAAAATATATCTACTGACTTGGCTAGGGTCAGTACAAGCCAAAATTTGCAACAAGATAGGGAGTTTTCCTAGGTTCTCCTGCACCACCTATCTAGGCGAGCTTTAGAACTAGCCCTAGTGGACTCTTATTTTGTTTATAGTTATACTATGAGAACTAACGGGGACATTGTGGGTACTCTCATATCCTACCTCCTTAGAGTTGGTATAAATAAAACTAGAGTCATAAACCTTTGAAAACTTCTTTTCCTTTGTAAAATATGTTAGAATAGGTAAAAAACCTATTCTCCCAAAAACACCTGCATGCATAACCCTGTCACATGGAAGAAGCAAAGAAAAGAAGAAGAAAAATCTATGGAGGCCAAAAGACCAGAGACATCATATGCACATGAAAGAATATATTATTAACAATATGTTTCAATCTATTACAATGCGATGTGAAAACTCCTTATGAAATACAAAGAGGTGAATCCTTATAAAAGGAATCACGAAACCCTAAAAGGGAAACCATCATGTTAGCTTAAGCAACTAGAGTGAATAGGTGAGTTAGTAATTAGATCATAATAATTTAATTAATAACCCAAGAGAATATTACTCTAACACCCCCCCTTAAGATAAGCTTAGGGAGAAGCAAAAACCTAGGAGACTACTGCAGAAAGCAGGAAAGAAGGGTCCCAGCAACAAGGCCTGATCAGGTACCCAGTACAAGAAATCTTTGTAAAGCGGGAAAATCGGGAAAACCCATTGGGAAAAACTCTACCCCAAAAATAGATGAACTAGATGAAGGAAACAAAGCCTCCAATCTAGGGAAAGTCCCAAAGAAAGGAACAAGAAAGAGAAAGAAGCATCTCCGAAGCATGAAGCTACAAAAACTATCAGAAGTAACTACTGGAACCCCCACTGAAATAGTGCATGACCAGGTAGAGAAGACAAAGTCTAAAGAGCTGATCAATCGAAGAGGTGACCTCAAAAAGTAGGAATGAATGAGTGTCTATATAGTAGATGATCCATCTCATCGGAATGCATAGGTGCCTAGCCACTGCATCCACCTAGTACATAGGAACAAAAACATAATACATAGATCACTCAACTGAACCAAGGAAGTAATAGAACCAACAGGTGAACCCCCCCCATAATGCTGAACAGGGAGAGGGGTGATAGGAACACTGAAATGCAATGCCAGAAACATCTACAGGAAGAAGAATCAGGAACACCAACAATGCCACAGAAGTAGAAGCACAGGATAAAGGACGGTGTTACAAACACACAACATGGGCTAATGTCATGGAAGGTATGCTCACTTGACAAAGGTGGATGAGAACAAAAGGCAGAACATCATAACCCCCCATGGCACTTTATAACTGAGTGCGAGTACAAACAAACACAAGGTGCTCGAATCCCAGATATGCAAAAGCAGGCACTTTATCTCAGTGTGTTTATAGAAAAGAGAATGCTATAGAAGAGAAGCATACAATGCTCAGAAGTCAGAAAGAAGAGTGAGCTAGAAGAATAGAAGAAGAGATCCTAGGACCTGTAGAAGCCAAGTAATCTGCCAGAGTGTGAAAGAGAAAAACTTGGAGGAGAAAGAACCTGGAGAAGAATCTAGAAAAAAAGACCCCTGCAACTGAAAAAATCACTGAACCAGCTTTCTGACGATGTCTGGTTTGCCAAAAATAGAGTCCGGATGAGCAAGATATGGCTCCCGGAAGGAAAAAACAAACATCAAACTTTGACAGCAAAAAGCACTATCAAAATGGTAGAACCCAAAACCCCAACTTCCATCATCAGAAAGAGCTCGGAAAGAGCTTTTCAACAATATAAAGAAGTCAGAAAATACCTTTGTATGCTCTAGATAAAATGAAAACAGTGAGGGGGGGTAAAAAAGTTCCAAAAAGCAAGTTTAAAGCCCCTAGGGCTGAAAAAAAGAGAGCCCCTGGGCGCATGGTGCATGCAGGGGGCTAAAGCAGAGCCCCTGGTTGCCATATGACCGTTGCTGGGCATAAAGAAGCCCGTGGGACTTAACGTCCGCTGGGCGGCCCAAACGGCGGCACGGCCGGGTGGCGGAGCTAGAGCTGGGTGGCGCTGGAGCTGGGTGGCGCTGGAGCTGGGTGGCGGTGGGCGCAGAGCGATTGTCGGCGGGGCCGGCGGAGCGGAGGCCGGCGGGGGTCGGGAGGTGACGGGGGCCGGAGGAGCCGGAGGAGCCCGCAGGGTGCGGGTCGGCGCTGGCCGGCGGTGGTGGGGCGCCAGTGGCTCGGAGGTGGCACCAATTTGAAACCATTGGCTGCGTTATTTAAACACATAAAAAATATTTTAAAAATGTTTTTTTAAACTTTTTTTCTTGTTTTTTGTGCCCGTACGGCACTGGAAACCAAAAATTTTTTGCCTCAGAGTCAAGTTGTCCAAAATGGACAAGTTTTATATGGATTGTGGGGTTTTTGGGTGCTCTGAGCTCAATGGAGATGTCTGTTTGAGCCCAAAGTGACCAGAACCAAAACCCACTTCTAAATCCACATAAAAAACTCTGAAAAATCTAGAAAAGCCTCCAGCTTCTAAGAAACTTCAACAAAACACGAACAAAGAGCAGCAAGATGGCTCGGATACCATGTTAGAATAGGTAAAAAACCTATTCTCCCAAGAACACCTGCATGCATAACCCTGTAACATGGAAGAAGCAAAGAACAGAAGAAGAAAAATCTATGGAGGCCAAAAGACCAGAGACATCATATGCACATGAAAGAATATATTATTAACAATATGTTTTAATCTGTTACAATGCGATGTGAAAACTCCTTATGAAATACAAAGAGATGAATCCTTATAAAAGGAATCATGAAACCCTAAAAGGGAAACCCTTAGGTTAGCTTAAGCAACTAGAGTGAATAGGTGAGTTAGTAATTAGATCATAATGATTTAATTAATAACCCAAGAGACTATTACTCTAACAAAATATTGGTAGGGCTAGAGGAGATAGTGTTCAACATCAATCTTAGGAACCATGTTCCATTCCCATAAGACTATATGACTGTGGAAATTGGAAGCCTTGAGCATAATCTGTAGATTCTGTGTAGACCCTGTCTCGCCTTCAAAGATATGGAGGCATTTGACACCTAGTGGCCCACTATGAAAAGTAATATTGATTTCCTTTTATGATGGAAAGGGATTATACCTACAGATGACATAGCCTGGCTCACAAAGTATTTTAATGAGGAAGGCTTCTTTGTGTCGTCCTCTTTCTGCATCATGAAGTTGGATAATATTCAAACCACTCCTCCAATGATCATCAAAAAGGATGGCAAAGGAGCCCTAGCATAGGAAAAGGTAAAGGAAAGGGCAAGCTTGAAGAACTAGGATTAGAGGAAGAAAGCTTGGAGGAAGAGGTTATCTTTAGGAAGATCAAGGATGAGAAACCAAAGTAGCCTCCAATTGACAATGTTTTGTTACTGGACAGAGTATATCATAGATATTTTATAGTGTTAACTATCAACATTAAAATTGTATCTTCCTATTTAGAAGATCATAATACTCTATGGACAAGTCTAGCATATTTTTTATATTTTATGTACTGCAAATTATTCATTTTTAAGGGTATATTAAAACAAATCTGTAAGTTCGATACTGTTTAACATATAAATAGTTTGGATTATGATAAATGTTTGTATCATTTATTAAGCATAATGTTGATAATTTAGTCCTTATGGATATGTTTATTTCTTTCCTGAAACTCCATATTTTGGCCTAAAAATTTTTACCACCTGAGCCTTAGACCGTTCACCTTCCAACTCCCAATAGAATACAAGGCGTTGTAGCCTATCCATATTCCTCTTATTCTTGAAATCCTAACCTAGAAATATTTTCACTTTCTTCTTATAGTCTCTTCCCATTCTACTGAGTTACTTTAAAAACCACAAAGGAGGTAAGGAATTAATTTTTTTGAACCGGGGAAACATGACTACGCCCATTAAGCTTCGAGGCTGAGAATTTAAATTTCATTCGATACTCCTATCTCCAGACAAAGGATAAAAGGTGTCTTTCTCTCATCCCACTTTCTGGTTGTCATGGCGATTTTCAAAATCCTAGGAAGGGAACGCATTAACAATAATGAAAGGTATAGAGTCAATTCTGATATGTACTTGCACTATATCTAGTCTCGGCTCTCCAGGTAGGAACTGACAAGCAATGTCTTGGGATACTTTGTAGAAGACTCTTCAAAAATTCTTTTCTAGGTGACCTTGTAAAAGTATTGGCTAATATCAAGGATAATCTTACCATTCCCAACTCATGTTTTTATGACCTCTCCTCGGTGGGAGGTAGGCCAGTCCCAGTGAATCCTATCCTATTAGTGGATTATGTAGAGGTCCTCGGCAATTGGGCCCTTATCATGAGAAGGAACTTGGATTTCCTCTATTGTTTCTTTCATGTTAAACTCCTGAGGCCTGCAAACTGGATAGATTCATTCATATTGGAAGACCAAGTTGGGATCTGGGAGTTAGAATCAGAATTAAGCTTCAATATTGATCTTCCCCACCCCAAGAGACATTTAAATGTGGAGATAGATTTTTTTTCTCTAAACTTTGATAGGAATAATTGATTACATAAAAGATGTATTTCTAGTATCTATGAAGCTCGCAAGATATCTAGCTATAATTATTTTCTTAGTCTGTGTTTTCTACTACATTTTAACGGTATTTATTTCAAATCATCGTTACAACACCCTGTCATAGGTTTTGGTGCAGGGTTGTGTATTTTATCTCTTTTACTGCAATTCATTATATTTAGTTATGTCTCTCTAGGCTACTTTAAACCCTTTAGTGGTATATTATTTTGGGTCTAATTGATTAAGCCTAGTTTTACTTTGTTTTGTATCTACCTAGACATGGTTATTTCCCTGCTTACGAGTGCCTCATGGGTACCCAAGTGTTGGTATGGCCCAATGCTAACCCTGACAATAGCTACCCTTTTGATCTTATGGTTGGCTCCAACCTATTCAATAGAGCCTGGGATTCTTGACTATATGGATTTGTGTTTAGATCCATAGTTTTGTCCTTAGCAACATTCCCGTGTCTCCTATATTGGATTACATGATGGTAATTATCATGTTCATTTTTGTCCCCCCTCCTCTTTTGGTAGATTGATCTTTGGTCCCCAGGTTTCATGATTAAAGCTCCTTTCTCTCATCTCCCTTGAGTAGACTTCAGGGTTGGTGGCTATGTTTCTTGTTGGACTTAGGCTTGATAGTATCTGAGGGCTTTTGTTCTCTGTTTAGTCCTCGATGTAAGCTACCCTGCTCTATCTCCTTGCTTGGGTGCTCTCTTTTTAGTCTCAGCTTGTTTCCCTTTAGCCTTCTTATTTTATTTCCTCCAGTGCCCTCCACTTATTCAAATATATATATTTTGTTATATATATATACATATATAAATATTCACAAATAAATT
>MU226855.1:1365548-1396460 GCA_018584345.1 Thuja plicata | reverse complement strand
ATATATATATATATATAGTCATATTCCTATGCTTTTATTTTGACTTCATACGAAAAATTTATACAGATATAAAATCATCTATTTACGCATGATCAAAAACTATTGTGCTCCTTCTAGTAATTAAGATTGTTCTCCTTTGCTGTTTGTTCTACCAAGATGATATTTCTTGTCTTTCTGGTGCTTGATAATTGGTATGATGTATGTAAACTCTACTTTATTTCACTTTACTTTACATGGATTGTAGGCTATCAATGAAGATCTGAATATTTAACTTTCAATGTGACTTTAATCAATAAAAATATTAAGTAAACAGTTGTTAAATGCTTTGCACTTATCTCTTTTGACCTAACTTGAAATGTCTATGGGAGTGCCTAATAATTGGCTCTTCATTATCTAACTTATAACTGATGATTTGTAAATATCTAGTATGAACACTCAGTGTAGCATTTTAGTTTAATGAAACAATGGTAAGATGCTTATTTTCCCTATATTTTTATACTTAGAATTAGATATATTAGTTTTCTTAGTTGTGAGCTACTAAAAAGGATCTTAGTCAAAGGTGTGAGTTGTCACAGGTGATGAATATTCAAGCAGAACATGATAGCAAGTTATACCCTTTCAGGCAGAATGACTAAAAAATCATTTAAACATATGAAAGCAGATGTAACTTCCACATTTAGTGCAGAATCAGAATGTAACAACACTATATCCACCATAGTGTTTTGTTAACCTAGTTAAATGGATTTGTTGTGTATCTGATCTCGTAAACATTGGTTTGTGAATTGTAAAGTGGGGGTATGCCCTCTCAATTATGTATCTTTTCTAGACTTCAGTCCTGGGAAAGGCTGGAGTTTTTCTTAACCCCATTCTTTCCTACCAGCGCTTGCACTAAATAGGGTAAACTATCAATTGTAGTTTAAATTTTTAATTAATAAAATTATTTGGCTACAGCCTTTTACCAATAAAAAAAAACAAGTGGTAGCCAGTACAATTAGATGACATAAAGGAAAAATGTAATATTTTAAAATAGGTAATTTCTTTGTTTTCTTATTTAATAATTGTTTTTTAAGGCAAGGGTTCCATAGAATATTGAATGTAAGCAGAAGGTAGGGTTTTGAAATTACATTTTGCATTTTACATATTGGCCTTCAAATCATTTGGAAGAGGGTAAATTTTGTGACAAAATTGATTTGTTGAATAATAATTTTTGGCTTATATATTTGGCATTATTGAGGATTCATGACGCTAAATTAAAGAACAGTGGGAGACATGTATAAGAAAATTAAAACTGAAAATATGAGTGCATTTTCTAGTCACGTTGAAAATATGTGCAGCTACTATTTGGGAATTCAATAGAGTAAAAAGAATAGTGATGTGCTTCTTTCATTAAAATTGTAGAGACAATTTTATTGGGCTGGGGGCCTAGCTTAATTACTAAGAACTTTTCAAGCTAAAGAATGCGGACACAAATTCCACTCTTTCCCAACCCATTTTGTAATTTAGGATGTGTCATACTAGCATCATTGATCATATTACCAATTTTACTTGGCATACTATATTTTATAGGGGTTGCTATACCCGATTTGTACGGTCTAAAAACAACAAAAATTGTAGAAACAATATTATTAAATATTGATCTATTAAAGGTATAAAGTGAAAACTAAGATGAAAGGCGTGATATTAGGGATATTGTTAAAGGGGAAAAAATTAGTAAGCAATGTGAGAAAAGAAATTCATTACTTCACATTTTTCTATGAAGATATTTGTGCAATGTTCATCAGTCTAGGAAGAAGAGAGATAAATAAGACATCAAATAAATAGAGAGTAAAGAATATATCAATAGAGATTGAAGGAAAAAGTGGTAGGAGGATATTTGTCAACCCAAGCTAGCTTCTCACTTAGGGATAATTCATTATATGAGAAGTTCCCTATTTGTGTATCTGAAGAAAAGAAAAGGATTAGTATATTTGTGTCTCTTGAAGGAAAAGGAGGAGAAATATTCTTGTGGGTGCACTCTATTATGTATTCATATTTGGTTGATTATTTTTTGAGCACTTGAGGTGACATTAGTAATACTCGAAGAAGGTATGGCCTTTAAAAAGAAAGGTTCTTTCAAGTGTAGATGTTTGATTGGTGATTGGTGTAGCAAAGGAATTGTTTCCATAACACATAAGGAGGTGTTAGAATCACTTGCAGGTGATATGGAATTTCAGAGGAAATCCATCTCATGTGTAACACTAAAGGAGGCATTTAGACTCACTTGTTAGAGATATGGAATTTCAAAGGAAATCCATCTCATGTGTAACACTAAAGGATGTATTCAACACACTTAGAGGAGATGTAAAATTTAAAGGAAATGTGTCTCATTGTGCAAGGGTTGTAGGAACATTTTTATATTCTCTCATGTTGTACAAATGGTTCTAGGTTCTACAATCCAGAGAGATCCATTTATACAATTAGTTTGGTGTTTCTTGGGTGATCGGAGAGGATTGGTGAAGGCACTTCATAAAAGTCTCTTAAAGGGTTAGGTTCAAAACCATTGCAATCGTCCACTATTATTTACATTAATGTATCAAGGGAGAATCTTAGATTTTTTACATTAATATAGGTTAGATTAAAAAATATAATTAATATTTAGTTTTTTTATTAAGGATCAAATAAGCTTTGAAGGGACCCAAAACCCTTGTTACATCAAGTTACCCATAGAAAAACATCAAGACATCGATAACCTACCAAAAACCAAAAGAGGAACAAAAGTATTAAAAAAAGAGTAGAGACAATAACACAAAATACAAGCCTATGTTTAAGTTATTCAGAACCTCTTCTACTTCAACCACTAGCTAGGAAGTATTTAGGGCCATCTTCTTGAGATCCTACATGCCTTGAGAAAAGTATAATAGTGACCTCTTCAAGGTTCTACATGTTCTTGTACATGATCCATTGCTATCATTAGTAGACCTTCATGTACCTTTTTTTCCTTTCCTCCACATCAACAACCTCAACATGGTTTTAGTTTATTTTCTCAGTATGTTCCTAATGTTTGTGGTTGTGTCCTTGATCACCTTCTAGTTGTAAGAGACCAATGTAAAAAGGTTATCATTGATGTTTTTGAGGCGGTTTTAAGCACCATATTTCTACCATCATAGTATATTTTCACTATTTCCACATCTTTTCCTACCTTTTAAAGAGAGTTAATTAAATTACTTTCATCATTTTAATCCCATAAATCAACCATATCATTTTGTTCGGTGTCCAATTTACAATGAATAACCCTTAATTTGATATTCACCTAGTTGAACTCCTCGAAGATTCTTTAGATCATTCTAAAAGAATCTATCATGGAATTTATAGCAATAGACAAGAGATCCAAAGGGATATCCTTATATTAATTGAGAAGGGGTGAGTCTTTAGGTAACTCATTAGGGAAAGGGGGTCTCCCTTCCCTTTCTAAATATGGTATAACCTCCTTAGAGTTTGGCATCATGTCAACAACTTATAAATTTTGGGAAGCATCTTAGGGGGTTTATAGAAGGTCTTAGAAGAGGGAAAACTCTTTTCGATTTAAGTATTTTAGGTCTTTTCTTCTGGTAGACCATAGAAATTATCTCTTCCCTCTCTAAGGAGACTGACTTTGAATCAATATCAGCATCCCATTCTTTCCCCTCAGAGTATAAATTTTGACATTCCTCAATTTTAGTCGCTTGCTCCTCCTCAGAGGAAATAGGGGATCACCTAGATTTGGACTTAGACAGAGAAGGGTAAGACTTCTCAAAATTGATATTCAATTAGTTATAGTTAATTTATGAGAATTTTTTCTTGTAGGACAATTTATATAGGTTCAAATAAGGCTTTAAAAAACCACTACACTATAATGTAAGATCGCTAATTATATCTAATTAAACTATAATATGAATATATGGTCATCAATATTTATATTTTCTATATTGCGCAAATATAGATGATCTTCAATTTCTTCAACAAAGTGTAATTAAACATTTATATTGAGACTAATAAAAATAACTATACCTTCTAATAAATAGGCAATAGATTAGATAGATATTAAACCTATATTTTTTAATGCTTTCCTAAAAGAATAAATATGTGTAATATAAAATAAAATATTATCCCTATGGTCACAAAAAGATAATTTATATAAACTCCAAAAACAACATGGATGGAGTCAAGAAACTTCCTAGTGCATTGTATAGCACATTTGATTATTACCTTCTATTCAATAATTTTAGTATGTGGAACAACAATGGAAAAACTCTAATGATTATCCAGCATTGTATAAAATACTTGTTGGTAGCCTAATATAGATAACAACCAAAAGGATAGATCTAATATGGTGTGAGTCTTATTTCAAGGTTCATGGATTCACCAATAAATTCTCATTAGAATGTAGAAAAAATAACCATGAGATATACAAAATTAAAAATCATGAAATTCTCTATTAATTTTGGATTAGTTTGAACTTATAGGATACATAAACAATTATTTTGTAGCCAACATTGATGAGCAAAAAGATGCATTTAGTAATGATTCTCATTTATGAATGACCATAATTTTATGGGCATTCTAGAACCGAATTATTGTTACGCTTCCATCAACAAAATGAGAGTATGTATTGCTAATAGGAGCAACATTTGAAGAAATTTAGATGGGACAACAAAAAAATATCTAGAGTATGTATATCGAGAAGATTGGATGCACATAAAAAATAGGCAACAAAGAGTTCTCGTGAGAATAACTTGTCATTTCTGCTATGCATGAATTAGTCAACAATAGAGAGAATTGTTGAGAAATCCTTAAATCCAAGGACACATATATAGATATTTTGAATAAACTATTAGAAAAGAAAATCTTTAAGTATTTAGGACATTGTTTAGGCGTCCTAAATGGTAGTAGTTGTGATTAAGGGAGAATATTAGAATGTGCAATACCAAACATCATTATTATTTTTGTCTTATTTATTTTGTACAACATAAAATATCTCATTCATTTATTAGAGATGATTTTATAGTAGATTGATTTTCTCTTTGCTACCTATACCTTGTTATACCCTTTCAATACTACCTATCAACACATTAGAAGAAAGATTTTAGATATTCATTTTTAAAAATAAAAAATTAAATTAACATGTAAGACATTATATACGACCAAGAAAAAGAAAAAAAAAACAAAAAAAAACTATTTCTACCACACTATTATAAATAATAATAAGAGAACAATTCTATTATTAACACATTGATATAGAAAAACAAGTCCCATTTATATTTTTAAAAAGCCTTCATTATTAATATAAGAAAGTAATAGATTGTGTCTTTGATTCTTGCTTCTGCAAACTTTGTTCATTCCTCTAATTAAACTTCTGAGAGAAGATACTTGGGATTTTTCATGGGACTGAATCGATAACGTATTTCCACAAGCTTCAGTTTTAATGTCAGTATCAATGCGCTTTTCTTCCAACGCGGAATAAAATTGTTCGAATGATGAAACTTCAAAGCCAGGGTCATTCAATTCTTCAACCCAAGCAGGCGTACAATCGTCATTTACTGAAGAAAATGACGAGGCGTTCGAATTCCGTTGGACGTTTGGATTGAACGAAACCGAACAGGCCTTAAAAGTGGCGGTTTCCGATCGTTCCCCTAGCAATTGTGAGAGCGGAATCCTACAATTCATTGGCTTCTGAGCTGCTGCGACAAATCCACAAGAAGCCGCATATAAATTTAGTCCGCCAATAACTCCAAATCTTGTACTAATTTTCTTAAATGGAATGGAAAGATTACAATGAAATGATAAACCCTACAGACCATTATGTAGACGAGACGCTTCCCTGAGTTGTACAAGCTTTTCCTTACAAATAATTGACACCTCGCAGGACTCGATCGCGTGCCTGAGGACATAATCCGCTTTGCCAGGTCCCTGCATTTTCATCTTCCTGTACAAATTTCTACAAATTTAGACCATTAATTACGAAACGTGTGGCCAAATGACACAAAATAGTCTTCAAAATCGTTTCGCTTACTTGGAAATTGCACCGGCGGACGATGTACCTATGATAAGCTTCGTGAAACCCTGCTCTGAAACAACTTCCACAATTCCTTTGGAAACTTCCGGCTTCTCAACTATCAAAGGTTCTCCTTTAACCTGGCGCATATAAAGGTATTTCGTAAACTTTGTTCCAAAAAGGCTTTTTATTTTAAAATCATAAAGAAAGGTAGCAGGATTCATACCTTCGCTTGGGAGCAAATCTCCAAGTAAAATTCCATGCAGTCGCTTAACTTTTTCTCTTCATCCACCTTGTGTGCGTTAAATATATCCCTACATACTCGATTAACAGGAATATTTCCAACTGCAAATTAAAGGTACCTAATTTTATGATCGAATAGAAAAGGCTCAAATTTCAATCAAATTTTAGCAAAATACTTACCCGGCGACGGAATGAAGCGAATAGGAACCTGAACATGAAGTAAAATTAAAGATCTGTTGTACGCAGCCCATTTAAGAGCCCATTTGAGAGCAGAGACACTTTCTAGAAAATCTTTTCCCACGGCCACGCAAATTTTCTCGTCTGGCGGACAATTTTCAAGGGCTTCAACAATCTCAAGATTTTTCGGCTGTTCAATAGAAATTTGTGTAGCTCTCTGCTGTAATCTAGTTTCCAGTGAAGATGTCATGATGAAAGCGCGTGTAAGAAGTCCAGGGATGGGAAAACCACAGGTGCCTTAAAACTAAAATTTGATAGCACGGCCTTAACTCTGACCCTCAAAATTTTAACTCCTGCAGTTCTCAGGTTATAAAGATCATTCTCGAAAGTAACTCCGGTTGTGTGTTTATCTTTCGTATTCCATTCGGCAGAAGATACCGAGTAGTCAACAATGATGCGAAGAATAAAGGTATATCCTTTCTCAACTATAAGAAAGCTCCGTCGCCACCGTAATCCACAAAGTCCTGAAGAAGAATATTTCAGGATCGGAATTTTTCTTTTTTTCAGGATCGGAATTTTTCAAACAGCTTTTTAAAAATATTTTTAATTGAACAAAAGCTGACAACTAGATTACTAGCAATTGCACTTAGGTCTGTAATGGGTATGTTGAAGAGGTATGGAAGATCAATTAAGGAAAAAAGATCTATTTTTTTGCATAAGTTTGTGCAATACATGAAGTCAATTGCTAAATCATTTGATAAATAATATTGTTTCTAAGACAAAAGTATTAGTGAAGAAGTGATAGTTTGATTTCAATCAACTATTTATCTACTTATAGGGATCCAAACACGACTTAAATAAAACATCTGAATGAAGAAGATAATCAAACTCCATAGCCAATGAAGTGATAGTTTGATTTGAATCAACTATAAATCAATTTATACAGATCCAAGCACGACTTAAATAAAACCTTTGAATGAAGAAGATAATCGAGCTCCATTACCAATAGGCTCATCTTATGTTTACAACACACACACACACACACACACACACACACACACACACGCACACGCACACGCACACACACACATAGGGTATGATGGAGAGAAAATATATATAGAGAAAAGGAGAGATGGAAGAACAAATATAGATAAAGAGAGGAGGAAAAGGTAGATAGATAGATAGATAGATAAATAGATAGATAGAGCGGGGAGAGAGGAAGATTGGGGGAGATATGAAGAGGAAGGAAAATAGATAGAAAGTTTAGATCTCCAAGTTTTATTGTCTATTAGTGTCACACACTTCGTCATAATCAAGGAAGGTTGGTCAGTCATCACTGCGACCGAGTCATACCACTAAGGCCGAGACCGAGCAATGGTTACTGCCGAGAAAGTCAGTGTTCACGGAGTACTCCATAGTTACCGAGCAGAATGATTGTCGAGTTTCATAGAAGAGTTAGTGCCGAGTGGCAGCATATGGATATGCCGAGCAAGACAATATTGACCAAGCACTAGAGTTTACATATGTCGAGTAAGACAATTTTTGTATATGTGTTTGGAATGGCACAAACGCCCGGGTAAATCATTTTGGCCGACTTCCATGAATCATTTAATGATCATTCACATCTATATTTAATGCATTAATTACGCATTATTTTTGTGATCATGGATCCCTATGTAAGCCACGCAAGCAATCAAAATTAGGTATGCCTAAGAAGAAAAATGTGATGAATCTAGATCGTTGATCTTGATCTGGATGTTTCATCACAGATCTATATATGGGATGCTTTAAACCCTAATGGGAGAGTGTACGTGTGTGGATATGGATGTGAAGATCAGAGATCAGGTGTAAATACATGTTTTGCATACCTGAAGCACTGAACAGACAGAGTGATCGAGTAGAGCAGTGAAGAGCAGAGCAAAGATATATCAGATTGAGAGATTAGTTAAGAGTTGGAAAGAGGAGATTCGTTATCAACGCTTGTAGTGCAGACCAAAGGATCAGGTATTGATACATTCTAGCAAGTGAATCAGGGTAAATCTCTTAACAGAATGGTCCTAACAGGCCTTTGTAAATCTCTTAACAAAGTGCTTACTTAGTTGTGAGTTTAAATCCTTTAACAAGGTAGATTGTGTAAGTCTATAAGCTCATAATAGGGCGAACCCTCACAGGGTATATCATTAGAAGTGATCAAACTTTGTATCCCTAACAGGCACACTTTATTACTATAGTAGTGAAGATTTGTGGGTCTCATCCCCACCTCAATTTTACCTTCAAGGGTTTCTGGGTTACCAAATCTTTGTGTTAAGTGTTCATTATAGATATGATTAGATGTTAGGTATATTATAGAATTTTAGTTTATTTTTATGAACACATGGTTGAATCAGTTTATTTTAGAAGCGTACGAGTTTTTTAGATCTGATTCACCCCCTCCTCTCAGTATACTGCTTTCCCATATTAGACTTCCAAAAATTGGTATCAGAGCATTGTTCTCTTAGAAGAAGTCTAACCACTTGAGAGTTAAGATCTTGCAAATGGAGGTTTATAAGTTGGGAAAGGTCATTGAGAATCAGAAGATTGATATCCAGCTGGCACTGTAGTAGCTTGAAACAGCAAGAGAAGAATTGAGGAAATCCTTAAAAGCTAGGAAAGAATTTGCAACTCAACTAGATGACACTTCATATAAAGAAGAAGACATTGAAGGTCTATTTGACAATGAATATTCCAAAGAAAGTAACTCTCAAGATCTATTACAGATCTATTGGAGAAGAAAAGCACACTGAAAGAATGAATCAAAACTCTTAAGATAGAACAAGAAACTCAATCAATAACACTATGAGAGATGACTGATCAGAAGAAGAAAGCTGAGGAAGACAAGACAATGGCAGAAGAAGACAAGAGACAGATGGCTACCAGACTTGATGAAATGACAAGTCATGTGTAGAAGCTCATAAATAATCAATTGGACATGGTCAACCAATTTTTATTTTCAAATCAATAGATAAACAGAAAATAAATTGAAATTACATATCTGAGATCCGAGAACACTCAACTAAAAAAATGAGTTGAGATCTGAAAGAGAACTCATTGAAAGGAAAAACAAACCAAATGAAGCCTTGAGATACTTTGAGGAACTAATGAGATCACCAAGGATGAATAATGACACCTCTGGACTTGGATATACCAAGCACCTGTCATACACTAAAGAAGGAGAATCATCAAAGAGTGGAGAACAGAGGAATGCAAAGCTAAAGAATAGAAAACCTACATGTCATCATTATGGGAAACCAGGTCACATAACAAACATTTGTCGAAGAAAGAATGGTAAATCCAATCCTAAACCTAAATTTAATGGATATTGCTTTAACTATAAAAAGAATGGACATCAAGAACATGAATGCATATTAAAGACTCGCAATACACCTACTTCACCTAGATTCCAAGGACATTGCTATAATTGCCAAAAGTTTGGTCATAGAACTCAAGATTGCAGATCCAATCCAAAATCCAAATAGACATCCAAGAAATAAGGCAATGCACCGAGGAAAGATAACACATTTAATTGGGATTACAATACAATGCATAGTTTTCATTATTGTGGTGAATATGGTCATATTGCATAAAATTGTATAATGACACACTTTAGAGGTAAATCCAAGAGTTGGATGAATGGAATTTTGGTCTGTTATAGTTGTCACAAGATTGGTCATACCAAGAGAGACTACAAGACCAGATCCCTGACACCTATTGTTGAGTAGATAAAGAATCAGATGAATCTAACATGGAGAAAGAAAGAAGAAGCGAGCAATAGTGGATCCAGTGAAGCCGAGATTACCCAATCCAATGGATTAGGTGATCACACTACTTCCAATTAAAGAAAAAGGTACATGTAAGGAACTATTTTATCAAATGCTATATTTTATACCAGTTCCTAACATAAGATGTATTAAAGTCCATATCTACATAAGATAAGATGCGTTAGGACAGATCTGAGACAAGAACTGAGCAAAGAATTAATATTCCTAATTGATGTCGAGCATGAGTATTAGTATATGTCAAGCCCCCATACCGACTGAGCTGATATGTTGACCAAGCATCAGTAGGGATCTAGTCACTATTCTGACTAAGTGATGGAATGAGTTAACCAAGCTATTTATTCAAGGACCGAGGATAGTTGTTATCCACCTACCACTACATGAAGCATTTATTGAAGACCTAATTCAATTGTTTGAGGGTATATAATGAATTTTGTCGTTCATTTTCATTTCACAAAGCGATTAGAGTTTGCAGAGCATTTATAAGGCGATTCAAGAGTGACTTGAGAAAAGTTTGTAAAGATTCCACATGTGTATCATCAGCAAGTATTGTGAAAGGTTGAAGACCCGTTGTTGCCGAGTTACCCAGAATCTATTTCACGAACCCTAATTTGCAGAAATGGCAGCCAGTTCATCTGTTGGACTAAAGACACAAGACAAGGATATGAAGAATGTTCAGTTGTCCGGAGTGACACTTGTGCACTATCCAATTTATGAGTTGTTCCTAAGACTGCGGTGAAGGGCGATCTTACGGGAGCCATGTCATCAATCCCACATAAAGTTCTTATGACCCATTTTGTGAGAGCATGCTACATGTGTAAAATTGGAAAGTTGGAGATTTTGAGTTGAGGGAAGCCTACAATAAACTATGTGAAAATGGGGCATTGAAGGTTCATCATCAGCTTATTGCTGACAAAGGGTTAGTCTGTGCCCTAGATATCCTGCACGACTTTGAAATCGAATGGATCAGGATAGTGCTAAGCATTATACAAGATATGAGTCTATGGATAGGGAATGGACCAGTAAAGATCACTAAAGATATCATCCACCAAGATATTGGTTACCCTATTGTGCAAGGGAAATGAACTATGGATTGTCATAATAAGGAAGACATTGAGAAGAACACTTTAGCTGAGTGGAACAAGAGAGTAATGACAATTTCAATGATCACAGATCCTGAAATTGACTTTGAAGTTAGAGTGATTGCACACAAGTTTTATCAATCAAGCTGATTGGATAGTGTCCCATGTATTGCAGTTGATTAGGCATGGAAGATAGTGAAAAAAGGATCATTCTTATGATCTTTTTTATCTACAGATGACTCAACTTTCCGTGAACCTATCATCAATTAGGAAGGCAAAGAACTCTATGTGTAAGTTCAGATGCTTGTTAGTTTGCATATTTTTCTATGTTCAGGATCATTTTCCTACTATAGGAGATGTAGTATGGAGTCAGGACCGACCTGTAATAGTACAGATTAATGAGTTCATACAGAAGTTTGGAGATAATTTTGACAATGTCAGTAGTAATTACTTTGTTGAGTTTATGAAAAACATGGGATTAAGGAGAAAAATCCATGTATCACTAGTAGAGAAGCAAATTATGATGATGTTTTCTTTATAGTTGATACTGATTACACTTATGTACAAGTTATAGTACCAAGGTAGCATGGCTAAGGCCATTACCTTATGAACTAAATATAGATGAGACATTTGCAGCAATCACAACTTTACTTGTGGGGGAAGTTGATAAAAAAGGTTAAGAGATTTGGAAAATATGAAGAATCAAAATCAAAGATAACCGTGAATTTGAAGGCTGCAACCATGGGAAGGAAGAGAAATAAAATAGTGAAGAATCTTGAGAAGATGTTAGGAGAAGAAGAAGAGGAAGATGCACTAGTACAAATCACACAAGGTCACAGTGAGGACCAATCTAGTGACTCTAAAGAAAGTGAAGATGAAGATGTGGAAGTGAACAAGAAGGGTAAGAAAGTGATGGTTGTTGAGTCAACTAAGAAGAGGAATTCACAGCACAAATCTACTCCTCTTGCTACATCTAGATAGAGAACCAGGACATCTATAATTACAATATCAGTCGAGCCACCAAAGAAAATTTTAGTAAAGAATGTTGAAGGGGAGAGATCAGGGAAAAGGAAACAAGTTCAAACTAAAATTGAGTCAAGCCACCCTAAGAGGAAGCCGAGAAGGATATAGATTTTGGGAAAAGATGAAGAAGATGAAGAATTGACAAAAACATAGGACATCAGTGAATTCAAAGTTTCTACACACAAACATCCTACCAATGTTGATGAGATTTGTCACAACATCAGGAATTCAGCAGGATTGTCTGGATTCAAGTTTATTCAGTTTGAAAAGTTAAGTAAAATCGATAAAGAAAAGATAGAAGATGCAATGATGGATATGTTAGTATCATACAAGATGATACCATTAGAGATTGGGAATCTAGTCCCTCATGAATGAGAAATTAAGATTGATGAGAGATGGTAGCATGCCATTATGACAGAAAGGAAAATCAGAGAAGGAGCATTAGCTCAAATTATGCCTGAATTGACAAAGAAGAAAAGAGATAAATTCATGGAGCAATATAGGAATAGATTTGTTCCTAAATTGAGAGCTTAATCTATACTAAAAAATGACGTTGAAGGATTTGTACAGCATAGCCAAAGAATATGGAAGATTATCTTTGGATTGATAGTGGACAAGAACAAAAATGAAGGCACATCGAAACAAGTTGAGCTTGACAATAAAGAAGACATTGATGAGCCTGATAATGATGAGGATGAGATGAAGGATAAGGTTGAGGATGAACAGAATGAGTATTTAGCAACTGATGAGGGTACATAAGGTTTGAGGGTATGTGCACCAAGTTGTGGACCAAAATGGGGGTATAAGTGGACACTTTTTTTCTGAAATCGGATAAACCTGAACTTGGAACAGGCATTTGAGGGTCATGCACTCAAAATAAGAAGATGTGTAAAAAATTAAAAATTTATTACTCTGAATATAGTTTCTAAAACACTAATTTTTTTAAAAACTGATAAGATTAAGAGGGTCGAACCTTGCGTGCACAAAAACATGTTCTTGAATTTTTTGGAAAAACATAACATAGTTGTTTCCGTGCGCGGTACAAAAGATATAGTTATATTCATTATTTTTTAAATCCCTTTGGTAGGATTCTAGGTAAGAGTGAGATCTAGAAGTTGTGTATTTTTTTAAAATTTTCTGATGAGTATTTTTTTTTCTGTGATTTTTTGAACTGATCGCATCCTGAAAATTTGGTACATGTTCGTGCGGTGGGCATAACTTGCATCAAAATAATCAAAAATGAAATTTTTTTTTTTAAAGTGTATAGAATCAAGTGCAAAACAATAATATGTAATTTATTTATAATTTGATTAAGTATATCAATTGTTATCAAAAAAATGGTAGACATGTGTCTGTGAGGACAATCAAGACATTGGTAAAGAAAATTAAAGTTTACTATGCCAATGTTGTCCAAAAATAGAAAAAATTATAAGGTTAGAAAGCTAAGAAGACGTATGAGATTATGGTGAAAATTATAAAGCTACCCAGTTGACAAATTGTAAACCTGGTGAAGATAAAGTTGAGAATTCATCTTACAAGATGAAAAAACGTCTAAAAGAACAAAAATGGAGGGAAAATGAGCCTCCAAGCCTTTGAGTCATTTTTCAAGCCTCTTCCCAAGTCATAACCCGATCGGGTTTCTAAATTTCAAATAACCCGATCGGGTTCTGAAAAGGAAAAATTACTTCAAAACCCAATCAGGTTTTGAAGAAGTAAAAACTATTCATTTTATTCTCCATAACCAGAGCGGGTTATGAAGAAACTAAAATAGGCTTTTCTTCTAGAAGCCATAACTTCCACATACGGAGTCCGATTGACTCCATTTGAAAAGTGTAGGAAATATCTTGAGATGATATAACACATGATTAACCTAAAATCATCTTTATTTATCAACATTTTTTCCATCCATTTGAATCAAGTAAGGTATAAAATAGGTACTCATTATTTCCCATACATGCAACGTATAAGAAAATGAGTATACTCTCTCTCTCTTAGAGAGAGAGAGAGAGAGAGAGAGAGAGAGATGTGCAAGATCATGAGGGGCCAAACTATGCCCTTAAGTGGCAATGAAAAATCAGCAAATCAGGGTTAGTCAACTTGACATGAAAATTTCAACTAGCTATCAACCTAAATTTCAACTAGGGTTAGTCAACTTGACGTGAAAATTTCAACTAGCCATATGAGAATGTATACAATTATTTACACACCCAGTTCAGGGTTATAAGAGAAGATTTACTCAAAGCTTATAGGGAGTGTGTGAAGAAAATTAGAGGGAGTTACAAGAAAAAAATGGGAGTTTGTTGAGCAAAAAGGGTCCTCTAATTTCTAGGTTTATAACTCTGTTGAATATGTGGGGATGAGAGAAGGTAAAGATGGTGTAGAATTTGGTCTTTCATTCAATACTATGTTTATAGAGTAGTTAGTTTATCTGGAAGCCAAAACAGCTCAGCTTGAATGTATTTTTGATTGGAAACAAGTCTGAAAATGTGATTTTGTTGATGATAGTCAGGAGGCAACCATTAATCATGGGATCACCAAAAATTGGCCATTATTCAGGGCCCTCCTGGCACTGGAAAAACATTTACCAAGTTGCAAATTGTAAAGGCTTTGCTTCATAAGATTTCAAACTCCTATGGTCCCATTCTCATAGTGTGCTTTACTAACAGAGCTCTGGATCATTTTTTGGAGGGAATATATAAATACGAGAAAATTCTAGCAAGGTTAGGATCTAGAACTCAGAGCTCAATTCTTAGAAAATGTACTCTTGACCAGGGACAAGAGAGAAATATCATATTGTTTTCTTTGATAAGAAACATTGAATTCCTAATTTGAATGTAAAAACATTAGAAAATATAGGATTTCTTAACATTCCAAATAGAACTTGTGTTGCCCTTTCCAGGGCTAGAATTGGTCTGTACATATCTTTGGAAATGCCAAGCTAGTCTCAGACAATTCTCCAGTGTGGAGTGATATCATAAAGCATTTTACAGATAATGGGTATGTTGGTAATAGAATACCACTATACTGTCCTCAACATCAAGATGATGTTGGACATGTTGTTACAAAATATAATGATTTAAGGAGGTATGGCGATGGAAGTATAAGCTTTTGTACCACGAAATGCAAAGAGAAATTAATTTGTGGTCATCTTTGTCCCAGGAAATGTCATCATGGAGGACATGTGAGAATTGGATTTGCAAGGCCCGATGTATGAAGAAGTTTAAATTTTGTGGACATGTCTGCAGGAAGGTCTGTCATGTAACTTCCTATGACCCCTTTCAACACATTGGAACTATCAAGTGTGTCTAAAGGGGTCGTAGGACCCCTTAGGACACACTTGAGTGTTCTAATGTGTCGAAAGGGGTCATGGGGACTTCCTAGGGGTCCTAGTACACCTTATCACGTGTTAGGACCCCTAGGAAGTCCCCGTGACCCCTGTCAACACATTTCAACACTAAAGTGTGTCCCAAGAGGTTGTAGGTCCCCTTAGGACACACTTGAGTGTTCTAATGTGTTGAAAGGGGTCATGGGGACTTCCTAGGGGTCCTATTACACTTTATTATGCGTACGACCCCTAGGAAGTCCCCATGACCCCTTTCAATACATTTGAACAATCAAGTGTGTCCCAAGGGGTCCTACGACCTCTTGGGACACACTTGAGTGTTCCAATGTGTCTAAATGGGTCATGGGGATTTCCTAGGGGTCCTAACACATGATAAGGTGTACCTCCCAATCTTTTATTAATGTCTTGTTCTATTTCACTCACTTGAAACACCTATGTACTAGGAGGGTATTAAATTGTAATAACTATGTACGAAAGGTTGGAAGATTGCATAAAAAATCATGGATGGCCATTGAAAGAAGCATAGGCAACCAATCGGCCATTTAAAAAAAATCATGGGTGGTCATTGAAATAATATATTATGCTCGAGGGAAGAGCAGAAAACTTTCACTAATTTGCAATGGCCCGAAGTGAAGGGAGCAACTGTACTTCCAGATGTATTTCAGGTTTCCCATCTATACAGTTTGGTGAAGAAGGGTGTGCATTTTCTGATTCCTACTAGTCTAATTGTTACCTAAGTGTCCTAATGCATGATAAGGAATACTAGGACCCCTTATGATACACTTGAAGATTGCAGAAAAAATCATGGATCATCATTGAAAGAAGCAAAGGCAACCAATCGACTATTTAAAAAAATTCATGGGTGGCCATTGAAATAAGCTATTTTGTTGGAGGGAAGAGAAGAAATTTTTTGCTAATTTGCAATAGCCCAAAGAGAAGGGAGAAACTCTACTTCCAGATATATTTTAGGTTTCCCATCTATACAGTTTGGTGAAGAAAGGTGTGCATTTTCTTATTTCTACTGTTATATTTTACTCACTTGAAACACCTATGTACTAGGGGGGTATTAAATTATAATAACTATGTACAAAAGGTTGGAAGATTGTAGAAAAAATCATGGATCGCCATTGAAAGGAGAAAAGGAAACCAATCAGCCATTTAAAAAATTCATGGGCGGCCATTGAAATAAGTTGTTTTTCTGGAGGGAAGAGTAGAAAAAATTTTCTAATTTGCAATGGCCCGAAGTGAAGGTAGAAACTCTACTTCCATATGTATTTCAGGTTGCCCATCTATACAGTTTGGTGAAAAAGGGTGTGCATTTTATGATTCCTACTGCTCCAATTGTTACCAATTTGTGCCTCCTAAATACTGTGAAGATTACCATGTACATGTCTTTTATACGAACTTCGTGGGGTGAAGGAAGAAACTGAAATACTTAGGGAAGAGAGTGAGAAACAATTTGGAATTACTGAAAAATCTACAAGAAGAGATGAGATTATTGCGAGAAGAGGGGGAAAATCAATTGGTTCAAATTATCCAAGACCTGAGACGGAAAATTTCATCATTGCGTGTAGAGAGAGAAAAGCAATTGGGAACAATTCAAAGAATGCAAAGAGAGATTGAAATCTTGTGTGTAGAGGAAGCAAAACAAAGTGAGAGTGCAGAAGAGGAGATTGGGTTTCTTCAAAAAATCTCAATTGAAGCATTGGCTAATCCAGATGTCACGCTCTGTGCTTCTGATGCTTCAACATTTCAAGCACATTCTCTCATTCTCGTGAGTGCTCTTTTCATTTTGCCCTAGTTTTAACATTGCTAGGGGTCCTAACATGTGATGAGAGAGAGAGAGAGAGAGCATACTCATTTTCCTATATGTTGCATGTATGGGCAATAATGATTACCTATTTTATACCTTACTTGATTCAAATGGATGGCACAAAAAAATTTATGACTAAAGATTATTTTAGGTTAATTATGTGTTAGATCATCTCAAGATCTTTCCTATGCTTTTTGAATGAATTCAATTGGACTCTGTATGTGGAAGTTATGGCTTCAAGAAGAAAAGCATATTTTATTTTCTTCATAACCCGCTCGGGTTATGGAGAATAAAATGCATAGTTTTTACTTCTTCAAAACTCGATCGGGTTTTGAAGTACTTTTTGCTTTTCAAAACCTGATCAAGTTATTTGAAATTTAGAAACCCGATCGGGTTCAAGACAAATTGAGTTTTTTATAATATTTTCTAGGCTTGGTTACCAAGCCTATCGGGTTACCAAGGCTAGAACAATTTCAAATTTTCAATAACCCGATCGGGTTATATGAAATTTGAATTTTTTTTTAAGATGTGTCCACTTTTTTGGTCCAAAACTTGGTGCACACACCCTTGAATACCGAGGAACAAGGTAAAGAAACATTCACATTTCCATATTCACTTACTAAGGCAAACCTTGAAGTCAATGAAGAAGGAGATAAGAGAAATGAAAATAAAGCAGATAAGTCTACATCAGATATCTCTAAATCACATGAAGGAGACACATAGGATACTAAGACTCTTGAGACTGAGGAGAAACAGGAACCTAAGGAGCAAGAGGCTATTCAAGAATTAGTACAGTTACCTAATGTCACACCTCTTGTACACACTGAAATCAAGAGTGTTGATACACCTGAACATCAGGTAATTATTACTCAAAAGGAGTTAGTTTCAATTAGTGGTGATACAAGTACCTTGAAAGCCAAACAAAGACCAAGTAGCAACTCACCAGAGACCAAGAAGAAGAAGTCACATAAGAAGAAAATGGATAATTCTCTTAGCATTGAAGTAATACTTGATGAAGTTATAGTGATTCCAAAATGGGATACTGTTAACTTATCTTATGAGCAAATGCTAATCTTGCAAGATTTATTGAATAGAAAGAGAAAGCAAGATGAATTGAAAAGGGAACATCAACAGAAGAAATTATTACATGAGATCAAAGATATCTTTGTTGATGCATTTGCGTTTTAAGATCTAAATGAGAAGGCACAAGTATATTAGAAAATTGGTTCATATTGTTCAAAAGGTGAACAATGATGATATCTATGCAAATGAGAAGCTCATGAAATGGTTTGAGAGAAAGTTTGAGACCAAATTACTTGAAAAAGTAGTAGAAAAGCTTACTGAGAAGTAGGTTTCACTTTTTGATCTAGTAAGAAACCTAGAAGAAGTTGTATAAAATGTTCTTTCTTTGTACAAATAACTTTATGACATATAATTCTTTACAACGGAGAATCAACAGCTTATTGAGAAGCTACAATTGGATTTAAAGTCAATAGGACATTCACTGAGCGTGGATGCAAGTTCCAGCTCTATTCATTTTAATAGGTTGACACATGCCCAAGGGAGATTAGTGGAGCTCATGGCTAATGATGGAAAAATAAGGGCTAAATTTATTTCTATTCAGACTATGTTGATACCTCATTTGGAGGTCATGCAAAAAGAGGTGAAAGCAACAAAGGAATTAGCATAGAAAGATCCACCTTTGAATATTGCAGAGAGTTTGATTGATCTAGCTGTCGAGCTAGAAATCAAGTTACAGGTTTTGGAATCTGTCAAAACCAATTGGGATAATGCATTAGAAATGATCCTACAGATTCATAAACCATTTTTTAACAAGTATGGTCAGAACCCTACAACCCCAGCAGGCAAGAGTGACAAAAAAAAGGGCGAAATGCAACGAATGTCATCAAAGGGGAAATAAAGGGAAAAATAAGTTATAAGGTATAAAAAAAAATGGAATTATGTACATATGTTGTATATGTAGTGAATTATTTATGAAGACCGAGTCAGAATACTAGGGGGAGTTCTAAGTCTACTGGAGTACTATTTTTGTAAAGGACTGAAGAGGCATGACAAAGTGTTTTTTCCACTAATGTCAAAGGGGGAGATTGTTGATCTCCAAGTTTTTGTCTATTAGTGTCACACACTTAGTCATAATCAAGGAAGGTTGGTCAGTCATCACTGCGACCAAACCATACCACTAAGGCCAAGACTAAGTAGTAGATATTGTCGAGCAAGTCAGCGGTCACTGAGTACTCCATAGTTGTCAAGTAGAATGATTGTCGAGTTGCATAGAAGAGTTAGTGTCGAGTGACAACATATGGATATGTTGAGAAAGACAGTATTGATCGAGCACCAGAGTTTACATATTTTGAGTAAGATAGTTTTTGTATGTGTTTGGAATGGCACAAACACCTAGGTGAACTATTTTGGCTGACTTCTATGAATCATTTAATGATCATTCATATATATTTAATGTATTAATTTACGTGTTATTTTTGTGATCATGGATCCCTATGTAATCCATGCAACGAATCAAAATTAGGGATGCCTAATCAGCAAAATGTGATGAAACTAGATTGTTGATCTTGATCTAGATGTTTCATCATTGATCTATATATGGGATGCTTTGAACCCTAATGGGAGAGTGTATGTGTGTGGATGTAGATGTGAAGATCATAGATCAAGTGAATATCCATGTTTTTCATATTTGAAGCATTGAATAGACAGAGTGACCAAGCAAAGTAGTGAAGAGAAGAACAAAGATATATCAGATTGAGAGATTAGTTAAGAGTTGGAAAGAGGATATATGTTATCAACATTTGTAGTGTAGACTGAAGGATCGGGTACTAATACATTCTAGAAAGTGAATAAGGGTAAATCTCTTAATAGAGTGGTCCTAAAAGGCCTTTTTAAATCTCTTAACAGAGTGCTTACTTAGTTGTAAGTTTAAATCATTTAACAAGGTAGATTGTATAAGTCTGTAAGCTCTTAACAAGGAAGACCGCTCACTGGGTAGATCATCAAAAGTGATCAAACTTGGTAGCCCTAACAAGAACACTTTATTACTAGAGTAGTGAAAATGTGTAGGTCTCATTCCCATCCCAGTGTTACCTTCAAGGGTTTCTGGGTCACAAAATCTTTGTGTTATGTGTCCATAATGGATATGATTAGATGTTAGATCTATTACAACATTTCAGTTTATGTTTATGATTACATGGTTGAATGAGTTTGTTTTATAAGTGTAAGATTTTTGTAGATCTAATTCACCCCCCCTCCCCCTCCCCCCTCTCAATATACTACTTTCCCATGTTAAAATTCCAAAAAAAAGAGGTAGAGGGAGAGATAAATATAGGGAGATAGAAAGATATAGGGATATAAAGACAAATAGAGAGGAAGAGAGTGAGAGGGGTGATAGAGATTTGACGATGAGATGGAGTGAAAGAGAGATAGAGATATAAGAAGATATAGAGAGGGAGAGAGGGATACATTGGTAGAGAAATAGAGACAATAAAAGAGAGATGAAGAGAGGGAGATAGGGAGAGAAATGGGGATGGGGATAGAGGTGTGTGTGTGTGTGTGTGTTTGTGTGTAGAGAGAGAGAGAGAGAGAGAGAGAGAGAGAGAGAGAGAGAGAGAGGAATCTCAATTATATGTATGAAGGGATACTTATATACCTATAGAGAATCCTTTAGTCTACTTATTCATAAAGCTTAAAATTTGTCATATAAGCTTGTAAAACCCTAAATCTAAGAAAACTTGTGTTTGATTTATCAATTATACACTTACTCAATAGTTAATTAAGTGTGTGTGTGTGTGTGTGTGTGTGTGTGTGTGTAAACATTAAAAATAATATATTTTATTAATAACTGTTGGAATAATGGAATGGTGTGTGATGAGAGGGGAGGGGTGAATCAGTACCCTTAAAACTTTTTATCAATTAACCTTAATCCTTTAGTAATCAATTCCTTGCATTACTGACCATAGATGTTATTCTTATCTTTATGCATGTAATATCAAATCATAAAATTAATTTGCATGTAAATATTCATAGAAACATTCATGAAATGTAATGACACATGACACAAGAATTGGTAACACAGAAAACCCATGTTAGAAGGTAAAAACTGTGGTGGGGATGAAACCCACAAAACTTCACTATTTGTAGAATGGAAGGTGTCGGTTAAGGCTACAAGTGTGATCACTTATGATGATCTTACCCTGGTAGGAATAACATTTTAGACTAGTTAGGTCTACTTGGTTAAGAGATTTAGCAACACTATTAAGTGTGCACTTAGTTAAGAGATTTACATAAGGATTGTTAAATCCACCTTCTTAAACGATTTCTTCTATTTTCTACACTTGTTAGAATGCAGTCAAAAATACTTATTGACCCGATTATATGCAATCTTGAATTGGTGAGTACAGATCCTTAAGTTCACAATATGATGTATCACCTATAGTGATTTATTAATACCTATGTTCTACTTGGTAGCCTTGAATCTTGTTCTTGACAACTGATTTCATCTTTTGTTATCCTTCTGCATAAAACTTTGTTTCTGATCCATAGATGTCTTTTGTGGCTACAATAATCAATGCCTGATTTATTTCTACATCTATTTATACAATGAATTGACCTAAATAGGTTTCACGCTTTACAATGATAACTCTATGATCAAAGGTTTATAACTTGACCTTGATCTCCTAGTTTGCATGTTTACAATCAGTTAGACTGATTAAAACAATTACATATTCTTTACTTGTCCCTCAAGAAATGGTTTTAAAGATAATCTTTAAAGCTAAATATAAAACTCAAATGTTTTATCTGACATGTAACTCAGATCCACATTTCTAGGAATAAAACTGTCTCTCGGTAGACTAGTACTTGGGTTTCTCTGTATTCTTTCCTCTGTGATGTCTCTGTAGAAATTCTGCTACTCAGTTTTCTCTAAAGACTGTCTGTCAGTTTACACTGTAAACATTCTGTCGGGTTCCTCTGTGAACTTGTGTTGTCGGTTTACATTGTAACCTATCTGTCGGTGAAAACTAGTTTCGGTGTTCACTTGTACTTTAACATTTTTGGTGACCTCTATAAATTGTTGTGTTGGGTTGATCATGTTATCAATGGTTCAGAAATGGTTTCCTTTGTATACCAATGACAAAATATGATCATCAATCTCCCCCTTTGACATTAGTATCAAAAATTGATATGTGCAAAACTAAAATCTTTAGTATATACACCATGTATTTAACCTTTTCAGTATGAATCCTCCTATGTGAATGCCTTGGTATATGTACATGTATATACAAGTTTGCCTTTATACATATATATTTCCCCCTTTCACCTTATCACACCAAATCATTTCCCCTTTTATCATATCAATTCCCCCTTTTTTTATAATAATTACAAAGGTGTAATACTTACAACTTGTCAAAAATGTGGGAATGGGATTGTTGAATGTCCTCCATTTGCTTCTCTCATTGATCTTTTAGTTTCTCAAGGGTCATGATTTCCAAGGTGATTCTTGCATGCATATCATATATGTTTTCTTTTATAGACATTTTCGAGGTGGAAATCAATAATCTTGCCGAAGTCATATTTTGTTGCAGTAATGTGAGATTAGGTAGTAGTAGAGCCTGGAGCTCAGTTCCCTCATCTCTGAATTTGGATTCTGCCTCTTGAATCTCAATTCTCAACCTTTTTTCTTCCATAATCTTTCCATAATGCAACTTTAATGCATTGTCATTGGTTGTGAGACCTTGTGCAATAGCATTTAGATCTGCATCTATCTTTGTTGTCTTTTCACTACTATGCTTAGTGAATTTCTCTATGGTGCATAACTTTTGAACTAAGGTTATAACTTTTGAAATAATTGGTTCCAATGTATTGACTAGTTCAGATAGCTTTACCTTGTTCTCTGCCACTTCTTGTATGATTTTCTCTATTAATTTGTATTCGTACTTCTTCTTTGCACGTTCTTCTATTGCCTTCTCTGCATCTACATTATGTGATGTGATGGCATCAGTAAGAATTGCTAATTGATCAAGTATAGGAGCATTTTGATCAATGTTGGTATTAGGTATAATCTGCAATAGTATTTCTTTTCTAGTTTCTAGTACCTGTGTGTCCTTGTGCTCCTTTTTGAGCTTATCTTGTATAGCTTTCCTTTTACAAAGTTCTGCATACTTTGTGAGTGACTCTAGATCCAATGTCCTTGGTTCACAGGTAGGTATTTCTATTATCTCATCCAGGGTGACTAGATATTTATTCTTTTTCTTCTTCTTCTTTGAAATTTTTTTGGAAGTTGTTTTATGCAGTACCATAGCAAGTTCATTTACTGGGTCTGATGTACTTGATGAAGTCTTTGGAGGTGATGTGCCTTTTACCTGCTTCTCGGTATTCACCTGTCGATTGGATGTAAACATCTCCACATCAACCTTATCTTTATCTGCAACTTCTCCTTTGGTTTCCTTTGGAGTGGCATCACCTTGATTCTCTTCTTCACTTATATCTTACTTCTCTCATCTTTTTCTTTTTGTTCTTCATTTGTTATTTTCAGCTCCTCTTCACCCTTATCCTTGGGTATGCTTGCATCATGGTCAGGTGACTTCTCCTTTTCTGAGATGATATTGATAGCTTGTATCAATAATGAAATTTGTCCTGGTATATTAACCTATTCAGCATATGTTGTTGTGTCGTATTCCTTGGTATTCTCAGTGGTAACATTGAAATCTTCATCTACCTTTATTTAATTGGTAGGATCACTTCCAATGATATCTATTATTGTCACATCTTAGATTGTGACATCTTTTGTGTATCATAATGACTGCAAAATCTGTGGTATGTCATCCATGGCCTTGTTTTCCTGTGTTGTCAGATCAACTGGATTGACATCCTCAGTATCATTTATTAAGATGTGTTCAGGGCTTGGTGTTTCCTCTTTCTCTTCATTGTAAAGCTTCTCGATAAGTGTTAATACTTTCTTGGGGCTTGTATCCTCTTTAGGTAGATTAAATATTCCTCTCCAAGTATCATCACTTTCTTTTTCAAGATCTATTAAGCTTCCCTCTAGTACTTTGTAGGCTCTCAATTTTTCTAAGAACTTCTTTGAATGCTTCTTCATCATTTCATCAATTTCTTCCATCTTTAACTCGGGTGGAATAATTTAAATGAGGGATCGTTCCCTTTTTTTTCACTATTCAGTGCATATGTCCACATTGCTGACAACATGTCTTGAAGTTCTTGTGGCATCATCTTATCAAATTGTATTGGTACATGTTTGAATTTAATCAGTACTTGAATGATGGCTTCTTCAATTTTCTTCTGATCCTCGGGAGATAAGGTTAGCCATTGGTTAACCTTAGCATGTGATATGCCACCTATTTTGGCGATTGATGCAGCAACCTCATCAATTATCTTAGCAACTTATTGCTTTGCAGGTTGGAGTTCTTGTTAACTCTCATCTTCCTCAGTCTCATCCTTATCTTCCTTACTTTGGATTAATCTTCTTCTTCTCTTTGGTTCTAATCTTTGCCCGGTTTGAGTCTTTCTTTTATATGTCCTCACTTTTCCTTTCTTAACCGGTGGTGAGTCTACTTTTGTATTTTGACTCCCCGTCCTTGATGTAGCTGTATTTCTTGGTTTCTTTGGGGGTGGTGCATCAGACTCTGTTGATTCAGAGTCACTTAATTGTTCACCTTCACCGACGGGTGACTGTCCCTCAGTGTCATATATTTGTTATGTTTCTTCTTCATTTTCAGACAACTTTTTCTCAAGTGTCTTTACCATTTTGGTCTTCTTTCAGTCTATCATTTTAACAACTAAGCATGTTTTGATTCTGGCCTTATCTTCTTCATAGGTTCCAAATCTTGGTAATTATTTGTCCAGTGGTTCATTCAATAATGCTTCAACAGAATTTTTGGCCTGATCTAATTTTATCTCATAGCCAAGTGGTGCTAACCATGTTGTCCTCGGTATAGATGGTTTGATCAAAATTGTATTGGTTTCCACCATGAAACAAATATCATCTTTATATTGATCCACTAGTTGTTCTGGTATTCTCATCCTTTTCTACATTCTATCCTTAAATATGGTGAAATATTCATCCATGACTGATGTAAATTTGTCCCCTAGTGACTTAATAAATTCACTAATTTGAATTGTCACTGGTCGGGTAGTGTCCCAATTGACATTACTGATAGGGGAAAAATTATTGAAAGTAGAAGAATATACAAATGAGGAATGAACCGAACTTACATGAACTAGATTTTTTGGATCTAATGGTCCTCATGTTCTCCTCTATTTTCTTCAGTAGAAGCTCGAATAGATCTATTTTTAGGCCCTTCTTCACAATATTATGAGCGGTGTCAACTACTTCGCATGCAATGATATTCATTTTTTTAGCTTGGAATACCTTGTAACCCAAAACACATGCACCGAACTTCAGTTCTGGACCGGTGATGGAATTTACCTTCAATCCTCTGCCATCCCATATTGTACCTGTCATCTTTTCTATGTCAGGGCAAGGAGGATATTTGAGTGTTTTTTCCTTGTCGTTCACTAGATAACTGGTCATCATGTATTACATCCTCATTGATCTGTTTGGGCTCATCCAGCCACATCTTTCCATCATATACCCGACTAAGAACTATCTGGATCCACTCGGTCTTGAATTTCTTTGGGAACATTAGGGAATTTTTCAACCCTTTCACTTTGATGTGTTTATGTTCATCCTTGATGGTTATGTCTATGAAAATCTTCTTATAAGCTTCCTTAACTTTTGGATCTCCAATATTTGCAACTTTGTAGTGGATATAGGATCGGACATCCTCGAATAGAAAAACCCTAGGTGGTATGCTTGAGAATGCACTAGCATCATCAGGTTGTGAAGAAACCTCAGGACAGAATTTGTACTTAGGCTCTTCACATGTAGAGTTCTTGATCAAATTAACTTTCTTATCCTTTGGATTCTTGATCTTGGAGACGCGATATGTGGTTGCCATTGTTTCTGGAAATTAGGGCTTTTCCCATAAAAAAACTACGAGCTCTGTGAGTCTTAGTTACTCACTTGATCTGTTGTAGATTTTGTTAATTTGTTTGAATGTCATGAATATGCTTGTGAGTCACTCTACAAGCTGGTCATTTTTCTTCACTCTATTTCGCTCTGCTTTGCTCTGCTCTTCTCTCTTAATCTCATGGTGAATGAATGAGCTTTCTCATCACCATTTTATAGACGATGCCCTAAGTAGTGCAATTAATTCTTTACCCACTTATCAGTGTTTGAAGATGAAGTCTCTCAGGGAACACTAACTTCATTCTTGGTGAGAACATACTACTTGGGGTAAGTGTCATCTTAGTTGCACTTTTTCAAATGTTCACCGACGGAGCTCGGTATGTAGTGAAGACTACATTGTCATTTTACATGATTACTGACGATGCTCAGTTTACACTAACAACTTGGATTTTGTATGTACACTGATGATTCTCAATGTGTATTGACCAATGAGATTGGATTCACAAATTCATAGCAAGTAATGCAATAGTGCATCTTTATTCATGTTAATTGGCATATTATCAATGTATAATGGAACTGATGGAAAATATAGTGTAGTTCCATACTTACTTGTTCTTCGTAGGTGGGGGTGGTGATATCACCATATCCATTGGATAAGGTATCACCAATTGTATTGCTTACTCCAGCATCATCGATGTTTTTATATTTCTTCCACATTTTGTTTCTCATCTTCCTGATTTCTTGAATGGTACTGACATTGTCAAAAGTGCTTGTCTTTGTTACTCGGTCTCTACAGTCCTTTCTTAGATGACTGACCCTATAATAGTGTAAGCATGCCATTATGTGGTTAGTCCAACTTCTAGACCTTCTCATCCATTATCTCACACATTTTTTAGCTATGTGTCTATATCTACCACATGTTGTAATCCCAAACATATGAGTTACTTGATAAGCAGTTTCTTGTTATTCTGGCTTCCATGCTTGCTTTTTCTTCTTCCTACATTTAAGAGATGTGTTCCCATGCATTTTTCAAGTAAGACAATATTTTTCCATGTAGGATTCCTTCTTTGATTGTTTCACCTTAGATTTTCATTTATGTGCTTTGTGTCCTTTCTTCTTACAATTATAACAATTTCCTATGAATGTAGATGTGGATTTAGGAATACCTTTAATTTTTCTTCTGCAAACATTTGATGTGTGGCCTAGTTTTCCACAGTAATTGCATGACTACTTCCTTGGTCTTGTATTTGTGTAGACATATTTGTGATCAGCTTGGTATGATGATTCTCCATGCTCGATAAACCCTAGACTGGTATTATTGTTGACTCTTCTTTTTCCGTTTAGAAAAACATCCATTTTCTTGGTACTCTCTTCAGCTTTCTTGATCATGTCATTGTGATATTGTTGAATCCTCACTTCATGCTTTAGTATTTCATTTTCTTCTCTTATCTCACCAATAGCTTCCAATTTCCCATTGAGTTCTATGTTTACTCATTTTGCCTCATGACTCATAAGAACCATTTGATTGGTGATCTCATGATGATGTTCAGTAAGTCTATATCTTTGTCTCTATTTCTTGTATCTTTTCAGTGATCTTCCTCCTATCATCAATAGCTAATGTTAATTCTTGTACAACTTGTGTAGAATTATTCATAACATCAATCATCCTTACCATATGTGTTTCTTGACCAATTTTTAGCATCTTTACTTGTTCTGTCAGATGTTGATTGATTGATTTCAGACTTGTAATGCTTCCTTCATATGTGTCTAATGTATTGCTTGATGTAGATCCTGATGAATCAAATAAATCAGGTATCTCTTCTTCATGATATTTTGTTTCATTACATCAAGATGCCATAACTTTTCTTTCATCCAGTAGCTCTCTCAGCTTGACTCTTTCTTCTTTTTATTATTCATAGAAGATCTGTATCTGCAATTTCTGATTCTCAATATTCTTGTCTAGCTAATACCTTTCCATTGTATGATGTTTTCTCTCAAGTGATTTAAACTTTTCCAAATAAGAGATCTAGCTCTGATACCAATTGTTGGAATAATGGAATGGTGTGTAGTGAGAGAGGAGGGGTGAATTAATACCCTTAAAACTTTTTATCAATTAACCTTAAAATCCTTTAATAATCAATTCCTTTCATTACCGACCATAGATGCTATTCTTATCTTTATGCATGTAATATCAAATCATAAACTTAATTTTCATGTAAAGATTCATAGAAAGATTCATGAAATGTAATGACACATGACACAAGAATTGGTAACTCAGAAAACCCCTGTTAGAAGGCAAAAACTATGGTGGGGATGAAACCCACAAAACGTCACTATCTGCATAATGGAAGGTGTCAGTTAAGGCTACAAGTGTGATCACTTCTGATGATCTTACCCTATTAGGAGTAACATTTTAGACTGGTTAGGTCTACTCGGTTAAGAGATTTAGCAACATTGTTAAGTGTGCACTCGGTTAAGAGATTTACATAAGGATTGTTAAATCCACCTTCTTAAAGTATTTCTTCTATTTGCTACACTTGTTAGAATGGAGTCAAAAATGCTTATTGACCTTATTATATGAAATCTTGAATTGTTGATTACAGATTCTTTAAGTTCACAATATGATATATCACCTATAGTGATTGATTAATACCTTTGTTCTTCTCGATAGCCTTGAATCTTGTTCTTGATAACTGATTTCATCTTTTGATGTTCTTCTGCATAAAACTTTGAGTTTGATCCATAGATGTCTTCTGCAGCTACAATCATCAATGTTTGATTGATTTCTACATTTATTTATATAATGAATTGACCTAAATAAGTTTCACACTTTACAATGATAAATCTATGATCAGAGGTTTACAACTTGACCTTGATCTCCTAGTTTTCATGTTTACAATCAGTTAGACTAATAAAACAATTACATATTCTTTACTTGTCCCTCAAGAAATATTTATAAAGATAAGCTTTAAAGATAAATATAAAACTCAAGTGTTTTATCTGACGTGTAACTCAGATCCACATTTCTCAGAATAAAATTCTCTCGGTAGACTGGTGCTCGGGTAACTCTATATTCTTTCCTCTGTGATGTCTCTGTAGACATTCTGCTTCTCGGTTTGCTCTGAAGACTGTCTATCATTTTACACTGTAAACATTTTTTTGGGTTCCTCTATGAACTTGTGTTGTCAATTTACATTGTAACCTGTCTGTCGATGAAAATGTTACAAGTAGTGGTTGTCGTTGCACCAAAAGATTGACCTTTCAATGCCTGATACAACCACTAGAATTATAGAAGACACAAGAGGCTGTTAAACCATGTCACAAATCTCGAGGGGACCATTGACCATTTTTCTAACAATCTCCCCCTCAGCGTTACCCGAGGAGATTCAAACCTGTGACCAAGCTCTGATACCACTTGTTACAAGTAGTGGTTGTCATTGCACCAAAAGATTAACCTTTCAATGCCCGATACAGCCACTAGACTTATAGAAGACATAGGAGGATGTTAAAACATACCACGGATCTCGAGGGGAGCACTGATCATTTTTCCAACAGAAAACTATTTTCAATGTTCACTTGTACTTTAACATTTTCAGTGACCTCTGTGAACTGTTGTTTCGGGTTGCACTATAAACCTGTCTTTCAGTGATCATGTTACCGACAGTTCAGAAACTATTTCCTTTGTATAATAATGACAAAATATGATCATCAAATAACATGTATAGTCTTTTATATATTAACTAACAAAGTTATATTTTAAAAAATTCTATGTAAAATATGCCAAGACACATAAATTTTAAAATACTTTAACAAATCCATTAACTAATTTGATTTTTAATGTATGAAAAATTATATGTTGCATTTGAAATATTTCTATATGTATGTAAGATTTTTTTGAATTTAGATGCATTATATTTTTCTCTTTAAAATTTAGAAACGTAAAATGCTTTTTCATCTTTCTCAATTGAAAATTAAAAATTATATATTATTTCTAACATATTTAATTTCATCAACAAATTATCTGTTCATCTCATTTTTAATTGTTAATAATGTATGATTTTCTTTATTAATTACAATAAATATCATTACAAAAATAGAAAAAAAATGATTACATAATTTTTCTTTATATTTGGTTACTTTTCTAAAATAATCATTTTAGATAAGTTGACATTTTTTATAGTTTTGCAAAGAGAATATGAATAATTTATTGATAGATGGTTTATCCATAGCTTTAAATCATATATTTTTTACAGTTCTTTTTTACTATCAAAATATTGCTAAAAAATTTTTGGCACAAATTGGTTTGTGGGTAAGATTCACAATGCCATTATATATGTGTGTGTGTGTGTGTGTGTGTGTGTGTGTGTGTGTGTGTGTGTGTGTGTGTGTGTGT
>MU226855.1:1343227-1365397 GCA_018584345.1 Thuja plicata | reverse complement strand
TGTGTGTGTGTGTCTATATATAAATATAGTGATAGAGATAAAAATTTGATATTGATATTCAATAACATCAGTGAGTGTTTATACAATGCATTTTGCAGTCTACTTGTAGACAACTACTGAATAACAGTTACACCAAATAGACAATGTAATATATTTATGAAGTATTGCCAACAATCCCCCCTTATTACATTGTTCCTAAAATCATCAAATTCACCTTTCCCTAGGGATCGCTTCTTAAGGTTTACATAACAAACCATTAATTATTTTCTTCTGGATTTGATTGTGTAAGTGTTTTTACCTAAAAACACTTACACAATTAAATCCAGAAGCAAATAATTAATTTAAATGGATTATGGAAATCTGATAATGTTGATAACAAACCATGCTAATTACATAATATGAATACATATTTTGAGAAAATATTCTTCTGAAGTAGCAAAACCTAAACCAAGAAAGACTCCATCAGGTTGTCTCTTGACCCTTAAAAGTTGTATGTTTGAGCTACGTTCTTAAGCTCTCATTCCTGAACTCTCAAATCATAGAGTCTTGAATTATTCAAAAATGATCCTTAAGAGATGTGATAGATCTCTATCATTGTCTTGTTATCAGAAAATGGTATAATTCTCAATCAATACTCTGAAGCTCTCTAAACAACAACCTATATTGAGTGCAATACCAAATCCCAAACTTGTCTCCAAGAAGAGTTTTTGCAAGACATGCATTCTTTAAAATTGTCAGCATTAGAAAGAAAAAATAAAACAAAATGAAAAACCTCGATCCTCTGATGTTTCCAGGCTCCAAATAAATTCACAAGCTAATCAATCAAGACTATCTTCTATTTTTCCATTGTTTGAAGCTTTCACCTTTGGAGGCAGCATGATTTGATTAAAAACTCCATGATCAATAGCTTCTTGAGTTTTAAATATTTTATAACATTGAAATGGTTTTTCTTTCTTTAATTTCCTTAGCCTCAAATGTCATTCATATCTTCAACTACATCATCATGAAATTTAAATATTTGTTGAGAATCAATCAAACTAACCAATAGATAAGAAGGCTTCCATGAAAAAGCATATTTATCCATATTTTGATCATTAAAAAAAGAGGATACCTTAAAATTCACACTTTTTAATGTGTCTACTTGTTTTGAGTCCATATCAAGTTTTTCCAATGTCTCCTCAATGATATCAATCATATATTCATATTTTAGGGCTTCACGAACACTAATTCTCTTACCTAGATTAAGAAACATCTTCTCTAGCTCTGATTATATGGGGGGAACATGTATATGAAAAGGTTGTCAAAAAATACATCAGATGGAAACCCACTTCGTATTATTTGTCCATAAGTTGTAATATCATGTTGCAAGGCTACCAACTATACACATGCTAGAGTAACACTCTTTCATATTTTCTAACCACTTTCAAAATTGGCATTGTAAAAGCTCAATGATATAAGGAGATATAAAGAGGGGGAGAGTGGGAGAGGGATACATTGGTAGAGAGATAGTTAAATATATGGTGTTTTTTATTTCCCTTTATGAAATTATGTATATTATACAATGCTTTTTGTAGTCTATTTAAGGATAGTTACTGAATAATAGTTATACCAAATAGATAATGTAATACACTTATGAAGTCAAGCCAACTATTAGTCATAGTACTTAATTTATGTTGTGTTAGTTATATTATGTGTATCCTGATGGTACTTAGTTACTACTGGATGATGATTGGGAATTGGTGGTGACGTTTGGTCACACCCCTTGGGTTTTTATATAAGAATGTACTTTCTCTTTGGAAGTGTCATTGTTCAACGAAGAGGATTTACTTCTCTTCTTTTTCGATGTCTTGTGCTCACTTTCTAGGTCCATGGCCTGATTATATGCATCATCGTATGAGGTGGGAGGAACTATCTTCATCTTCCTTCAAAGGTTAGATTTCAGCCCTTCTATGAAACATCTTTTCTTCAAGCCATCGGTCGGCTGACTATCAATCTTTCCCAGTAGTTCCTTTAGCTAGCGGTCGTAGGCCCACACAGTCTCCTTTTTCCCTTGCTTGGTTCCATATATTTCAAATATGATTTCATTTTCATCTCTCAAGAGCTAAAAATCCTTGAATACCTTCTTTAATGCATCCCAGGTGGTCACTCTGGTTTTGTCTAAGTTAGAGTACCAATGGATTGCTACCCCTCTAAGGGTTTCCAAAAACTATTTCATCTACTCCGCCTAGTCAGCGACTCCATTCATAGATGAAATTGTCTGACATGTGCGGCAATGATGGAGGGGATCCTCTTTTCCATCACCACGGAACTTTGGAAACTTCTCCTTGTTAGTCACCATGTTTACTTTTCTAGGTGTCGACTGTGTTTGTAGCATAGGTTGTGTTACAGGCTGGGATGGTACTTCTGGCGTTGGTACCCAGGAAATGTTTGGTATCGTACCACTTGATGTCCCCAAACTACTGGAAGTGTCCAGGCCTGGTGGGCTACTGTGAACCCTGTGCCCCTCTGTCACTTTGATTCTCACGGTGGCAATGGTATCCTGAGCCTCCCTCTGTGTGGCTTCCTATTCTTCCCTCCTTCGGGATTCTCTTTCTTCATCCGTGGGGTTAAGGTTAATGAACCGAACAAGCTCCTTGTTTCATCTAGGTGGTCCTTGTCACTTCTCCCAGCCTCCTAGTCAGATTCCTCTATACCCTCACCTTCACTTACTCCCTTTGGTAGTCCTTCGGAACGTCTTCTGAATCTCTCCCTTCACTCAGCTTGCTGTTGTGCAAGTACAAATTTTATAGCGGCTTGTTCCTCCTCGAGTTCCTTCTTTCTATTTTTATTCAATTGATTGGGCATGAATTATTTTCTCACTTCTCCATAGGGTAATAATCAACACATTAATTTATTTTTTATTTTATTCATTCATTTCATTTTATTCCTACACTTCTCAATTTAGTGATTTCCTCATTGTATTGTCTTCTCCTTCCTAGAGCTCTGTACATGCGTCATCGGCCTCTGGGTTAATCTCACCAACTGGTAGGCCCATAGTTCCTATACCCATCTAGTTCTTGTCTTCCCAAATATGTCTAGGCAACGGTGCCAAATGTTTACCCACTGGGGTAACTTAGTTTATTGATGCATAGACATTATACAGGGAATATAAATGACATAAGATAGATCAGAGAATACCAAATCTTTGATTAATCATTTGTAACTTGAGTACATCCACAATAGTCACTATATTATCATATTATCTCTCTAAAGATAAAGTACATTACTTATATAAAACCCGAAGGGGTGTGACCAAATGTCACCACCAATTCCCAACCGTTGTCTGGTAGTAACTAAGTACTGTCGAGATACACATAATATAACTAGCACATCATAAAGTAAGTACTACGGCTAACACCAACATTCCCCCTTACTACATTTGTTAGAATTCATATAATTCAACCACTAAGATCCACTATATGCAAAAAACCTGTTACAAAGGCAAAGCTTGGAGACAAATCTTAGAATGATCTGAAAGACAAAATATTCATTTAGAGAGATAATCATCAAATACAAAGAGAACAATCCTTATAAAGGAGATCAAACACTAGAAGGTGGAGACACCTAAGTTTCATGATAATAATTAATAAATAATTCATTATTAGATCCTATAGTTTAGCTTAAGTGAACTAGAGATAATGAGTGACTTAATAATTAAATCAATAATGATTTAATCAATACATAAAACAACTAATTACTCTAACACCCCACCCCCTTAAGATAAACTTAGGGAGAAGCTAAAACCTAGAAAAAACTACTCAAAGCAGGAAACTTGGGTCCTAAAAACAAGGCCTTGTTATGCCCTGCATCACCGTCCCTACATTTTGTGCGCAAAATGTTGGGTCCCCCTTTTTTTCTTTCTGCTTTTAGCTCTTGCCTTGTCTTTTTTCCTTTGTTTTCTTTGTTTTTCTTCTCCAGGGTTTTCTTCCCCATGGTGTTGTTTTTGTTTTTGTTTTTTTCTCTCGTGTCTCCGGGACCCAATCCCAGAGTTGGTTGTTCCTTTGTTGGAAGCCAGACTCCGGGATTCTTCACCACAATGTCTTCTTTTCATAAGAAGATATGGCTGTGTGGACTCCCCGGGCCTGGAGTCCAGAGGTCTATCTATCCGGAGTTTGTGGAAGGAAAGGTAACTCACTTTTACTATGGGTATAAATAGAAATTACCTATCATTTTCACATTTACCGCAATTAAACACTTAAGCAATCTGAGCAATTTGAGAGTGATTTTACAGCGATTCAGCGATAATCTAGTGTGAGCCATTCCGAGCTGTTCTAAGCAATTGTGAGTGGTTTGTGGTGGTAAGAGGTGATCGTCTGATGGTAGAAGCTATTGCAGAGCATTCACAGCATGAGTTCCTTTCCTTGCACTTCTTCATTTTTAGGTTGGTGCTTTCCTTACTTTCTATTTTCCCTACTTTTTGGTTTGTCTGGTTTTCATGTCGTCTTACGTTCTTGTTGCATTTCATTCTGGTTCACCACCCATTGGTGGGTTGGCTCTACTAGAGGGTTGTCTGCCCTCTATGCAGATGTAATATAATGAGTAGGTTGTAGATGTTTTGTATACTCTCTGATTTTGTAAATAATCGCTCTATGTTCTGTGTATATGTGTACATTTGCTATATATTGATGTATATCCTTCCATTCTACATGCATATACCCTTTGGCTCCATAGTATATAATGTATATTCTATTTTTATTTGCTCAGTAGTCTATCAATCTCACTGTGCTATATTCATTTTTGGTTCCCAATTTGTGAGCTCGCTCTGTGCAGAATACCGCCTAGTTGAAACTCAGCTCTTGACCGGTTTCAACCAGATGGTTTTCTCTCTCCTCCATAAACCAGCCTATCCTTCATTAATGTCCCATGTGCACATTTAAATTTTTCCAAGTGGATTTTTATTTTCACGCGTTTAGACAGTTGGCTCTGCCACCGTCACCATAACTTCCATTTATTGCATACCCATGTGGCACCCACGTGGGATTGACGGCTCACTTTTTGCACACATCTTCCAACGGTTAGTTTTCTGGACTCTGAGTCTCTCACCATCCCCCAAACTGTGTCTTTCCTTTACTAAGTATGATGAGACCCTCAGACCTAGACGTTGGTTAAATTTCTAAGTTTGCAAAATATATATGTACTTTTTAGGATTTTTGAGCTAAGCTAACTTTTCAGGGAAAGCGAGCGCTATGGTGGTAAGATCTTCTGACCCCAGAGTTTTTATTTATCTATACATCCTAATGGTCACCTTGCCTCATAGGTTTCTAGAACAACATACTTTCAAACATGTCTGAGGCTTCCGCATCTTCACCACTCGAGAGTCTGAAACTTCCTTCTATAGCAGTTACCAGAGCAGCTGTTAGGTCCAAAATGGAGAAACCTCTGGAGAAACTGCCCATGAGCATGAAATATGTAAAGGATGGAATTATCATGGGCTCAAAGATTGAGTCCAAAGTCCAGCTCATTACTGACACCAGTGTCAGGACATGGCCCGAGATGCAGGCCTTGGTGAAAATAATGTACATTCAACGACAGGCCAGAGATCCATTGGCCATTAAAATTGAGAATTCTGGGATTCTCAAGGTAGCTTGCTTCTTGTGCTCAGTGTAGTCCCCAAAGCTTATTCTTACACTTTCATCTCACTATAATGCATCAGTCTGGGCAGTTATGCTCACAGCCCTGGAGCTGACTGGGTATCCCACCCCTATGGTGTCTCTCGACGCTGCAAATTTTTAGATGGGGTTGGGGATTCCTCAATTTGACAGGTCAGCTGTAGTTACCAGGTCAGATGCCTTGGCACAGTTTAATCAGTTGGAAGAAGCGGCCCATTTATATATGAATAATCATTGGCTCAAGACCCCGAAAAGGGATCCCAATAGGATGAAGTTAGAAATCCCGAGGTCTGAATTCAAAGAAAGCTCAGACGGTTCATACTCTTCAAACCGGGCCGAGCAGAGAAATGGTTGCGGTAGTAGCAACACCTCCCCCAGACACTGACAAAGAAACTGCCAAAGCCAGAGATTAAAATATCATGGAGATATCACTGGGAAAGAAAGGAAAATAGGGTGAGGTAGACCTGTTGAAAGAGGCGGCTAAGGTGGTGGAGGCCCGTTATGAAAAAGAGGCCCAAAGGCTCAAGGATAAAAAGGAGAAAACTGCAAACCTCATGGGATTGCTAACTAAGTTGGCATGGCCTATCATTACTATTCCTTCAGAGGCCTCCACATCTGATGCACAACTATCGCAAAGTGACATAGATTCATTGCAGGCGATGAAGAAGAAAGCCCAGATGGTCGATGAGTGGGTTGCTCTACAAGTAGGAAATGTCTGGCATTTTCTGGTGTCCACCCTCCCAGACTTATATGCGGACCGACATGTCTTGCATCAGGCCAAAACCACTATCAACATATGGGAGGGTGACATTGAAAATTATGAAGCGTGGAAAGTAGAATTTGAAGAACTCCTCGGCCTTGGAGAGGAAGTAGTTTCTGAGTCCAAAATTTTGGGGGAGGAGTCATTCAATTTTGTGAGGACCCAACACTCCAGACTTGACCTCACATTGGGGATAATCAAGCAACTGGTGGGAACTCTGCGAGAAAAGATCAACACAGTGAAATATTGTTTTAATTTTTATAAGTCTTTTGTTACAAAGGTCTCTAGAGCTGACCCTTTCGGTACCGAAACTTGTACACCGGAGGAGTATGTCTTGGGGAAGTTTGATGAGCTGATGGAATCAAGATATCAATCTCCAGAGGGAGTAGATGGCACCCAAATGATGAGAATAACTCATATGGTACTCAGTGGTCACGTTGCAACTAAAATGGTCGATGAGTTTAAAGGAAATGTTCCAGACCTGGGGGAACAGATTGAAGTGGCTAAGTATAGGCGGGCTAGTCTTAAAGAGGTTGATGAAGATGGAATCTCCCGTCTCCTCTAGACCTTCAATGATAATAAGCAACAATAAGGATTCTCTGGAGGCCGTAGAAGACCCAAGTATTTTTTGTATTCTTTATTCTTTCAGAGTGTAAGTTCCTAGATCCCGGAGTCCTGGATCCTGTGTTTTTTATTCTTTCAGTGACCCGTGTCCTAGTCCCCAAGGCCGACCGATCACTTTCAAGTAATTAATAAAGGTTATCAAAGGTTGTCAAAAGGCAGATAGCTACATCAAGGCACGTCATATCGACAATAGGTTTTCTAACAGATGGTCTTCTCGAGGTGCCACTTCAGATGTACACCTGGCACATTGGAGACAGGGCACTGCATTTCCCATTTATGAGGCATGTAGTCTCGATCCCCAAGGAATCAGATTTCTTCCTTCTCTTTCTTGGCTCTCTTCTCGAGGATGATTCTTCCACTCCACTTTCTTGTCTCATTCTTCTGATATGTCAGACCTTCTCTGTCTCGAGGTCTTTTGTAAAGTGGCATAGGTAGTACCGGCCACTAGATAATGTATTTTATAGTGAGATGTAAAATAGGGTTAGGGTTAGAAGAAATGTGTATAAATAGAAAGTCTAGCCCTTTTCCAAGGGTCGGCAAAATTGATGATTTTTCAGTCCATAGTAATAGAAAATCAAGTTTCATTTCTTAGTTGCAGAGCTCAATGCTCCACTGTTTAAGCTTTTAGTAGTTAGAAGCTCCCTTGGAGCCACTATTGTATCACGCACCAGTGCTCGCTGAAAGAAATATTAATGAAGAAGGGAGAATTCTTGCAATGACGTTGTTGGCATTCAGTCTTCTGAGTTAATGGTATTTTATGTTTTGTGTTCTTCATGTCCTTTGCTCTAACACTAAAGTAGATTAATGACCTTCTTTCCTTTGCTACTGATGAAATATGAACTGATGATGGCATGTTTCTTCAGTATTTAGTATAGTATGTTAGAGCATTGTTGATGTTTAGAATGTTTAGCATAACTATAGATAGATGAAATACTTCTAACCCTACAAGATATTTTTAAATTTATTTGCTATGTGTAAGAATGCTTGGAGAAACCTCACCTTCTTGAATCCCCAGAGAGAACAAGTTGAAGAAACCAGCTATCCCCCTTGAAAACAGTCACATCTCCCAACTGAGCCCTGCACCATTGAGACCTGACTCTTAGGTTCTTGGAGGCCCAGGGAATCTCATTTCCCTAGATAACCTTTGTAGGCCAAGTTGTCCAGTACCCCAGTACCCAGTGACAACTTACACCTGTTAGCAGACCTAGTCACCAAAGTCTCATCAACAGAAACTGGTGCTAGAAGGAGGGCATGAACTTGTCCCCCTCTCAAGATTCTAATTTTAGACCTCCTGAGGGTTCCCCAAGCCATGGTTTTAGGAGTCAAGCCTTCAGTGGGATTGGGTCTTTCTCCCCAGTTAAATTTGAGAGAATCCTTAGGTCAGCCCCAAACCCTGGAAGGTTTGTCAAACTTGAGCCTCCTGCTTGAAAGAAAAGGACCTCGAAAACCACACAAGCCACTATCGTTTGGGGGTGTAGTACACCAAAAAATATCCAAACTCCTCAGAAAGTCACAGGAACTAGCATTCAACTTGATCAAAATCTAGTTCCCCAAATGGATTCATACTTCAGGAACACTAGGTCCCCTATGGGAAATTTTCTGGGTGCAGTCAATAACTTACCCTCGCACCTAGAGAAGATTTGCCCGTGATATGAGAACTTAGGCTCATGAACCATAGAAGAGCACTTACAGACATACAAGGATGCCATGAACTAACACTGGATCCAACATGAAGATTTTGTGACCCAGATGTTTCCCCTATCCCTGGGACAGGGTGAGCTGAACTAGTACCTAAACCTTCCTGCCAACTCCATCAATAGTTGGCAGGACATGGAGGATGCCTTTCTAGCTGCCTTTCATGTACATGTGGACCTAGTTGGGTCCCATAGCTAGTTCATCTCTATCAGAAAGGAACCCAATGAACCTCTCACAACATTCAATCATCGGTTCCAATGCACCTTGAAGCGTTGCATGGGCCCTTTCATTCCATCCCCAGAAGTAACCATACAGACCTATCTCAATGTGATGGACCCCTTCGTTGCCACTCTCCTCTAGAGAACAACCACCATGGGTGACCATAACACTTTAGCAAAAGTTTACAACCTATCCTTAGAGTTATCTCGTGGACTCAACAAGTCCCCAGGTGGGATTGGGTAGGGCACGCCCTTCAACATGATCACTGGATGAATAGCATACATCTAGGGATATAACCCTAATCTAGCAATGGGTGCCCCCACAATGGAAATGAATCCCTCACCACCGTCGATAGAATAGCAGGCCCAATACGTTTACCCATCACAGACTTAGGCAATACTGGGTCTAGAAATATTCCCTTAGAATTAGCTGCAGTAGGCACAGCAACCTCAGACGCAACCACCCAGAATGCCCTTCTTTTAGTCATCCGTGGCTAGAGGATTGCTACCCTCAACTCTGGAAAATACTATTGCCTTCCCAGGAAACCAACAACAACAACCATCACATTATGATGCAAACACCTAGTTGACTACCGAGGTTGAATCCCTCCAGTGAATGTTGTCCACTTTGACTGTGGACATGGGTCATTTGAAGGTGGGTTCCTATGTTCCCCAGAATTCTAATTCCCAGAGAGGAAATATTTTCTCTGGCCAATGAAACAATAATGTTGGGGGAAGAAACTTCAACAACATGCCTCGGCCCAATCAACAGCAATGGAACAATAACGTGAACACTGGAGGCCTGCCTCCTAACCAAAATGCCAATCAAAGTGGTGCTGGACCATCACATTTCATGCTAGTCACAGACTTCCAGCCCATGACCAATCAGTGTAGATTGCATGATACAGGCTCCCACAACGAGGTAAACTATGCCACACTGGAGAAGGTCATCATGATCTCCTAGCTGGACAGACAACAATCACATGATGCTACTCCCCTAGAACCTCCTATGCAAGAGTCAACTCATAGTGCATTCACTTGTGATACTATCTTCTTTGGATCCTCTAGAGAAGATGAAGAAGAATCTAGATTGCAAGGATTCTTTGATGAATTGATTCCGGCCTTTGAGGCCAATGTCTTCACCAACCCGCAGCCTCCATACAATACTCAGAGCCAGGTTGGTAAAGGACCAGTTTATACGCCAACACCTCCTACCAAGGACACTCCTTTCCAGGATAATACAACTGATCGACCCGCCCCTCTAAAAGGTTCTAGCTCTAACCAAGCGAAAGATCTGACTGAGGGAAGCCACCAATTCCCGAGAGGAAGATTTGACATTACAAAGGCATTAGAACAAACCACTACCTCCATGACCATGATGGAGGTTTTTCTAAATTGTCCTGAGTAGAAGAAGTCTCTTTTGAAGCTCTTGGGAAACCTGGAAGTTGTCAATCGCCCACCCAAGACTGTCTCTTTTGAAGACGCCAATGCGGCTATCTTCTGGGGAAACAATGAAGATCCTCCCTTCCTACTAGGCCTAAATATCCAAGGCAAAAACATACACAACTATCTAGTAGACTTCGGGGCTTCGGGCAACATCATGCTGCTTTCTATATTCCAGAAGCTCAGATTCCATCCAACCCCATCTAATGGCACAGTGATTTAATTAGACAAAACTATTGTGAAAATGGTGGAAGAATTGAAGAACATCTAGATACAGCTTATTTAGGACCCTAGGATAGCTAGCATTATCGACATCCAAGTGGTGGACATCCCAGAGACTTACAGGATGTTATTAAGTCAGAATTGGTCCAAGTCCTTGAACAGATACTTTTCGACTGACTTCTCCCACTTATGGCTCCCCTGGAAAGGAGAATCAAACAAGATCCAGGTTGAGAGTGAGCCCCAAATGAAGCAGGCCCTTACCAAATTTGGTAGGGTTAGTGAGGTCTTCTTCTCTGAGACTTCCCCTAAGGTGTACTGACCCTTTGAAATCTTAACATTTGATTTCATCTTCGGGGAGGATCCCATAGTTCTGCAGAGAACCTAGGACCTGGAAGAAAATTTGAGGGTTGAGGTTGACTCTCAAGGTGTCATAGCGACCCTTTCCACACTCTTGTCTGACACTTGGTTCTGGGTAAACTATCAAAAACATTTAGAGCTAGAGTGTGAAATATGTCTTTCTATTTCTACCCAGCACATCGATGCCTTCCAGAATAGAGAACATACAATTGGTTACCCAGAACCCAGTGTTCCTACGGGAAGCACTTCTTTGGTAAAATTTCCCTGGGAACCTCAATTCCAAACCCCTCCAAAGGTAAACCTCACCCATGTGCCAACAGTGTAGGAGGAAGCTCCTCCCAAGACTCCCAAAAGAAATCCAAAGACTACTCCCTCTCCCTAGCTCCAGAATACAAGTGACGATCTGTGGACCCTTAAGTTTGACGGGTCCCGGTCCAAATAGGGTTGTGGGGCCGGAGTGGAATTAATCAACCCACAAGGGAAATCCTTCCTCGCATCCTATAGACTATAGTTCAATTGCACCAATAATGTTATGGAGTATGAGGCTTTGGTCCTTGGACTCTTATTTGTGTTAAGGAAAGGAATCACCCACCTCCGGGCTCTGGGTGATTCAAAGTTGATTGTCAAACAGGTCTGGAGTCAGTATACATGTCATGACAAAAGGATGGCTACATATTGCAATCAGGTGTAGAGCCTTATCAAATATTTTGATGCCTTTGGCATCGACCTTATTCTCTGGAAATGGAATTATGTCCCAGATGCCCTCATTGTTTCCGCCAGCACACTTGAACACATGGCCAGCTCACGACTCTGGAGATTTTCTGTCGAGATGATCCCCACTCCGTCCATCCTAGATAATGTCACCCACTTTTAGGTTTTTGAGGATGATCAGCATATCCTGGCCTTCATGGCCAATGTTGGTGTCTTTGAGGACCAGATAGTGGAGGAATGAGACCATGATGATACTGGGCAGGGTGATGAAGATGATGGGATCATGGACCTACGCACTAACACCATCCCAAAGGGTATGGTCACACTTGAACGAATCTTTGACTCAGACCCTCAGGGCCAGGAAAAGATTTCATCCTCCTCTAAGGTAGGAAAATTTGAAAAGGCAAACATCGGCCAGCCCAACGAAGAAAAGATGATACACATTGGCACCTCCTACTCCCCTGAGGAGAAGGAGAAGATTCTCACTATTCTCTAAGAATATATAGATGTAATTGCATGGGGATATGAGGATTTCAAAACATATGACACATCCATCATGACTCATACCATCCACCTGAAACCTGATGTTAATCCTTTTTGGCAAAAGCAATGACCGGTCAACCCACTGATCAAGCCTCTGATTCATCAAGAGGTGGAGAAATTTCTGTCAACCCGAATAATCTTTCTAATCAGGCACACCACGTGGGTCACCAATTTGGTCCCTGTTAGAAAGAAGAGCGACAAAATTTGTCTTTGTGTGGATTTCTAGAACTTGAATAGGGCCTCCAAAAAAGATAATCACCCTCTCCCCTCATTGGATGAGGTGTTGCAAATAGTGAATGGATCCCAAATGATGTCATTCTTGGATGGGTACTCTGGATATAACCAAGTCATAGTTAAGTACAAAGATAAAGAGGAAATGATGTTCACCGCCAAGTGGGGAATGTTTGCATACAGGAGGATGTCCTTTGGCTTGATTAACGCAGGGGCCACATTTCAAAAGGCCATGGACATTGTGTTCGAGGACCTCATGATTCAGTGTATAATCATCTACATGGATGATTTGACCATCTTTTCCTGGGACAAGTGTGAACACTCCGCCCACCTCACTCAGATCTATGAGAGATGTCACCGGTATGGAATATCCCTCAACCCCAAGAAATGCATATTCAGGGTCACTGAAGGGAAGTTGCTTAGGCATATTGTCTTTGAGAAGGGTATATCCATTGACCCCAAGAGAGTTGAAGTGCTACTAAATTTATAGATGCCCAGCAGAAAGAAAGAGATGTGGTCTTTCTTCAAAAAGATCAACTTCGTCTGGCGGTTCATCACTGAATTCGCTCGAGATAATCAAACCACTCAATGAAATGATGAAAAAGGATACCAAGATTGAGTGGAGTCCTAAAGAAAATTGGGCATTCACCTAGATCAACGAGACAATAATGGAGGCACTCATCCTGGCTAGTCCGGACTACTCCCTTTCATTTCACATTTACTCTTTTGCTTCGCCACATTCTACTGCAGCAGTATTAACTCAAAAGGTCAAAGGGGAAGAACGACCCATAGCTTTCATGAGCTCCCCCTTCAAGAATGCCGAAGTCCGATATTCATCATTGGAAAAGAAGGCCTTCACTCTTGTGTGCGCCATGAAGAAATTCTAGCATTATATTCTTTGGAGCTAAGTGCATGCTATCATCCTGGACCAGGCTCTGAAATATATATTGATGCAGAGTGAATTGGGTGAAAGATGGGGGAAATGGATGTCCATCCTCCAGGAATATGACTTGGAAATGAAACCTATGAAGATAGTCTAAGGCTAGGGACTAAGTCAGGCAATGGTAGAAGAGGCTCCCCATATAGAATGCCAAACTTACACAGTGGAGTCTATCACTTGAGATACGTGGTATACCGACCTAGTATACTTATTGTTAAACAATAAATGCCTAGAGGGGTTACCTCCTAATAAAAACCGTGCCCTGCAGATGAAAAGTGCTCACTTCATGATCAAAAACTCTGTGCTTTACTGCAAGAATTATGAGGGGGTGTACCTTTGATGCATTGATAGGGACCAAGCTACGAGAATGACCAAAGAGTTCCACAGGAAGTTTGGAACCGAGCATGGCTCAGCTAATGCCACCGCCCATCGAATCCTTTGGGTCAGGTATTATTGGCCTTGTATATTTAAAGATGTTTACACTCACATTTGAAGATGCCACACTTACTAAACCATCGCACATTATGAGCGTAACCCGGCTATGCCTTTACAACCAGTCTTTGACGCTAGGCCCTTTGCCCAATGGGCATTTGATTTCATTAGGAAAATCAACCCCAACTTGTCTGCCAACCACTAGTACATCCTGACCGCTATTGATTACTACACCCGGTGGTCTGAAGCTATACCTTGCAAAAATAACACGGCAAACATAGTTATTAAATTCCTAGAAGAAAACATTGTCACAAGATTTGGAATGCCCTTTTCTTTAGTATGTGACAATGGTCCGGCATTTTCTTTAGCGTAATTACTTGAGTGGACCTACAATTAGAGGATCACTCTAAAGCTTTCTAGCAACTATTACCCCTAGGGGAATGGCGTTGCTGAATCAACAAACAAAAATCTACTTGAAGTGATCAAACACCTGCTAGAATAAAATCCCTAGGATTGGCACCAAAAGTTGAGATTATCCCTCTAGGTGGATCATATTTGAATTAAAGTTGCCTTGGGTACATCCCCATTTCACCTGGTTTATGGCTAGAACCTTGTATTCCCAATCAATTTACAGGTCCCAGTTTTGTAGTTTATGCAGGAATTTAACCAGGATAATATTGTAGAGGTTCAGCTCCTAAACTTGGTATGAATGGAAGAACAACGAGACACAGCCCTTGAACATTTTGTGCATCATCAAGCAGTGGTAAAAAGATGGTTTGACCGCAAGGCCCAATACAAGGCTTTTTAGATTTCAAACTTAGTCCTATTGTGGGACAAGGCCCGGGAGAAGAAAGGCAAGCACACCAAGTTCCAACGGCTCTAGCTGGGACCATACCTAATCTCAGAGATCTGTGGGGCAAATACCTACCACATTAACAACATGACTAGAGAACCTGTCCCATTGCCCGTCAATGGACAGTTTCTCAAACATTATTTTGAATAGGGTGGGTCTGCCTAAAATTGTATTTTATGTAAAGTTCTGGCTTGTAAATATTTCCTTTCCAGTGCCTTGTTGGGAGGTACCTTGTCTTGTAAATAGTCTTGCTGGCCGTCCTCCAGGACCGTCCTTTTTTTTCATGGTTGTTTTCATTTTTCTTGTCTTTTTGGGTTCTGACATTTTTCTCTCCCTTTGTGAGGATTAGAATGCTTTGCATAACACCTGGTCTCCAGGATATTATCTTCAGCATGGTGAACTTAAGAATATATTGTTAGCATGGTGGAATCGGTTCGGTCTCTGGAGTTATTTTACAAGTTGGGTGTTACTCTAAGTAATCTTCATCAGTTTTATCTCTGGAATTTTGGTAATCAGTGAACTAAAATAAGGAACAAGTAATCAGACACATCAAGGGTAGATCAGTCACACTAAGTTGGTTGACCCAAGTCTAAACTTTTAAATGATTCTTTCTGGGTCTGGAGTTTTTCTCCCCCATTCAGCATTAAGGTGGGTGGAAGGGTGAAAGAAGTACCACCATTAAAATTAACTAAGCTTAAGCTTGATGGTGAAAGAAGTACCGCCCTCCCACCTAGAAATGTACAAAATAACAAAAAAATAAATGGGACAAAACTCCGGTCTCCGAGAGAAATGACAAAATCTAATGACTTTTTTAGTTACTTAGTGCCTCTTCTCTACTTCTCCCAGAGGTCATCGGCTTGATCTCCTTCCAAAGCACACTTCACCACTGATGAAAAGATCATGGGTTAAATCACGTATGGCCAGGTTTTCTCAGGCATGTTACTCTTTGCATGTAAGATGCTTTGAGTAACGATTTGTTCCAGTATTGCTAACTAGAGATTCTATGGTTCTCAAATGTGCTAAGGCATTCATCCCAGATAGTCACCATTTGTTATGCCCTGCATCCCCATCCCTACATTTTATGTGCAAAATGTTGGGTCCCCCTTTTTTGCTTTTTGCTTTTGGCTCTTGCCTTGTCTTTTTTCCTTTGTTTTCTTTGTTTTTCTTCTCCAAGGTTTTCTTCCCTGTGGTGTTGTTTTTGTTTTTTTTTTTGTCTCTTGTGTCTCTAGGACCCAGTCCCAGAGTTGGTTGTTCCTTTGTTGGAAGCTGGACTCCAGACTCTAGGATTCTTCACCACAATGTCTTCTTTTCATAAGAAGATATGGCTACGTGGAATCCCCGGGCCTGAAGTCTGGAGGTCTGTCTATCCAGAGTTTGTGGAAGGAAAGGTAACTCGCTTTTACCATAGGTATAAATAGAAATTATCTATCATTTTTATATTTACCATGATTAAATACTTAAGTAATCTGAGCGATTTGAGAGCAATTTTACAGTGATTTAGAAGTAATCCAGTGTGAGCCATTCTGAGTTGTTCTGAGAAATTGTGAGTGGTTTGTGGTGGTAAGAGGTGATCATCTGATGGTAGAATCTGTTGTAGAGTGTTCTTAGTATGAGTTTCTTTCCTTGCACTTCTTCATTTTCAAGTTGGTGCTTTCTTTCCTTTCTGTTTTCCCTACTTTTTGGTTTTTCTGGTTTTCATGTCATCTTGTGTTCTTGTTGCGTTTCATTCTGGTTCACCGCCCGTTGGTGGGTCAGCTCTGCCAGAGGATTGTCTACCCTCTGTGCAGATGTAAAATAATGAGTAATTTGTAGATGTTTCGTATATTCTCCATTTTTGTAAATAGTCACTCTACGTTCTATGTATATGTGTACATTTGTTGTATATTGATGTATATCCTTCCATTCTACATGCATATACCCTTCAGCTTCATTGTATATAATGTATATTCTATGTATATTTGCTTGGTAGTCTGTCAAGCTTGCCGTGCTATATTTGTTTTTGGTTCTCAATTTGTGAGCTCGCTCTGTGCAGAATACCGCCTGGTTGAAACTCGGCTCTCAGTTGGTTTCAACTAGATGGTTTTCTCTCTCCTCCATAAACTAGCCTATCCTTCATTTATGTCCCATGCGCACATTTAAATTTGTCCAAGTGGCCTTCACTTTTTGCACATTCAGATAGTTGGCTATGCTGCCGTCACCATAACTTCCATTTATTGCATACCCACGTGGCACCCACGTGGGACTGACGGCTCACTTTTTCTGCACATCTTCCAATAGTTAGTTTTCTAGACTCCAGGTCTCTCACCATCCCCCAACCCATGTCTTGCCTTTACTAAGTATGATGAGACCCCCAGACCTAGATGTTGGTTAAATTTCTAAGTTTGCAAAATATATATGTACTTTCTAGGATTTTTGAACTAAGCTAACTTTTCAAAGAAAGCAAGTGCCACGATGGTAAGATCTCGTGACCCCAAAGTTTTTATTTATCTATACATCTTGACGGTTTCCTTGCCTTGCAGGTTTCTAGAACAACATACTTTCAAACATGTCTGAGTCTTCCGCATCTTCACCACCCGGGGGTCTGGAACTTCCTTCTATAGCAGTTACCAGAGCATCTGTTAGGTCCAAAATGGATAGGCTCAAAGATTGAGTCCAAAGTCCAGCTCATTACCGACACCAACATCAGGACATGGCTTGAGATGTAGGGCTTGGTGAAAATGATGTACATTCAAGGATAGGCCAGATATCCATTGGCCATTAAAATCAGGAATTTTGGGATTCTCAAGGCAGCTTGCCTCCCTTGCTTGGTGCAGTCCCTGGAGCTTATTCTTACACTTGCAGCTCACTACAGTACATCAGTCCAGGTAGTTATGCTCATATCCCCAGAGCCGACCAGGTATCCCACCCCTATGGTGTCTCTTGATGCTGCAACATTTTAGATGGGGTTGGGGATTCCTCAATTTGATAAGCCGGTTGTAGTTACCAGGTTAGATGCCTTGGAACAGTTTAATCAGTTGGAAGAAATGACCCATTTATATATGAATAATCATTGGCTCAAGACCCTGAAGAGGGATCCCAAGAGGATGAAGTTAGAAATCCCCAGGTCTGAATTCAAAGAAAGCCCAAATAATTCATACTCTTCAAACCGGGCCGGGTGGAGAAACGGTTGCGGTAGTAGCAACACCTCCCCTAGATGCTAACAAAGCAATCGCCAAAGCAAGAGATTACAATATCATGGAGATATTGCTAGGAAAGAGAGGAAAACAGGGTGAGGTAGACCTATTGAAAGAGGTGGCTAAGGCAGTGGAGGCCCATTATGAAAAGGAGGCCCAAAGGCTCAAGGTTGAAAAGGAGAAAACTGCAAACCTCATGGGATATCTAACTGAGCTGGCCCAGCCTATCAGTGCTATTCCTATGGAGGCCTCCACATCTGATGCACCACTACCGCAAAGTGACATAGATTCATTGCAGGTGATGAAGAATAAAGCCCAAGTGGTCGATGAGTGGGTTGCTCTATAGGTTGGAAATGTCTAGCATTTCCTGGTGTCCACCCTCCCAGACTTATATGCGGCCCGACATGTCTTGCATTAGGCTGAAACCATTGTCAATATATGGGAGGGTGACATTGAAAATTATGAAGCATGGAAAGTAGAATTTGAAGAACTCTTCAACCTTGGAGAGGAAGTAGTTTTTGAGTCTGGAATTTTTTGGGAGGATTCATTCAATTTTGTGAGGACCCAACACTCCAGACTTGACCTCACATTGGGGATAATCAAATAGCTGGTGGGCACTCTATGGGAAAAAATCAACATGGTGCAATATTCTTTTAATTTGTATAAGTCTTTTTTTACGAAGGTCTTCGGAGCTAACCCTTTTAGCACCAATACTTGTACACCAGAGGAGTATGTCCTAGGGAAGTTTGATGAGCTGATGGAATCAAGATATCTATCCCCAAAGGGAGTAGATGGCACCCAAATGATGAGAATAACGTGTATGGTACTCAGTGGTCACGATGTGACTAAAATGGCTGATGAGTTTAAAGGAAATGTTCCAGACTTGGGGGAACAGATTGAAGTGGCTAAGTACTAGCAGACTAGTCTTAAAGAGGTTGATGAAGATGGAATCTCCCATCTCCTCTAGACCTTCAACGATAATAAGAAACAATAAGGATTCTCTAGAGGCCGGAGAAGAGCCAAGTATTTTTTGTATTCTTTATTATTTTGAAGCGTAAGTTCCCAGATCTCAGAGTCCCAGATCTTGTGTTTTGTATTCTTTCAGTGACCCGTGTCCCAGTCCCCAAGGTTGACCAATCACTTTCAAGCAATTAATAAATGTTATGTAAGGTTGTCAAAAGGCAGATAGCTACATCAAGGCATGTCAGATTGACAATAGGTTTTCTGACAGATGGTCTTCTCGAGGTGCCCCTTCAGATGTACACCTGGCACATTAGAGATAGGGTGTCACATTTCCCATTTATGAGGCATGTAGTCTCGATCCCCTGGGAATCAAATTTATTCCTTCTCTTTCTTGGCTCTCTTCTTGAGGTTGATTCTTCCACTCCACCTTCTTGTCTCATTCTTCTGACATGTCAGACCTTCTCTGTCTCGAGGTCTTTTGTAAAGTGGTGCAGGTAGTATCGGCCACTGGATAATGTATTTTATAGTGAGATGTAAAATAGGGTTAGGGTTAGGGTTAGAAGAAATGTGTATAAATAGCAAGTCCAGCCCTTTTCCAAGGGTCAAAAAAATTGATGATTTTTCAGTCCATAATAATAGAAAAGAAAGTTTCATTTCTCAGTTGCAGAGCTCAATGCTCCATTGTTTAAGCTTTCAGTAGTTAGACGCTCCCTTGGAGCCACTATTGTATCATGCACCAGTGCTCGCTGGAAGAAATATTAATGAAGAAGGGAGAATTATTGCAATGACATTGTTGGAATTCAGTCCTCTGAGTTAATGGTATTTTATGTTTTGTGTTCTTCATGTTCTTTGCTCTAACACTAAAGTAGATTAACGACCTTCTTTCCTTTGCTACTGATTAAATATGAACTGATGGTGGTATGTTTCTTCAGTATTTAGTATAGTATGTTAGAGAATTGTTGATGTTTAGAATGTTTAGCATAACTATAGATAGATGAAATACTTCTAACCCTGCAGGATCTTTTTCAATTTATTTACTAAGTGTAAAAATGTTTGGAGAAACCTCACCTTCCTAAATCCCCAGAGAGAACGAGTTGAAGAAACCAGCTATCCCCCTTGAAAATAGTCACATCTCCCAACCGATCCCCACACCGTTGAGACCCGACTCTCAGGTGCTTGGAGGCCCAAGGAATCTCATTTCCCCAGATAACCTTTGTAGGCAAAGTTGGTTGGTACCCCAGTACCCGGTGACAACTTACACCTGTTGGCGGACCCAGTCACCAAAGTCCTGTCAACAGGCCTGATCAGGTACCTAATCACAACCACATCTCTGTAAAGTGGATAAATAGAGAAAACCACAAGGGAAAAACCTCTACTCCAAAAAGAGATGAAAAAAGAATGCAGAAATGCAATGGCTCAAGAGACTCTCTCAAAATCATAAGTACAAAAAATCCCCCATGAGAGAGGATCGAGGCTCCAAAGCCCACCCAAAATTATAGTGTTAGAAACACTGAGAGGGGGGGGGGGGTGAATCAGAGTTTATCAACTAATTATATTTCAGCCAATTAAACATATATCAAATGTGCATTCAAAGAATCATAACACAAGATATGATTACAGAGAACCTTGATCAAAGGAAAACTCCGGTGGGTATTAGTACCCACAAAACATTGTACTAGGTATAATGAACCTATTAAAGTTCCTTTGCCCTATTAGAAGCAGTCTTTACAATTTGAGTACAATGACTTGGTTAAAGGTCAGACCCTGTTAGGAGTCTTTTACAAAAACCCTGTTAGGGGTGTATGGCTCACTGCCCAAATAATATGAAGGCTACAACCCTCTAAATGTTTATATGCACTATATCAAAAATGAATTGCTATAGTGACACTATTGTCTGATCAGTTCTATGTATGCGTGGATGCTCTTACTCCTTCAAAGAGCTATATCATCTTCTGACTTCATTATACTATCCCTCTGTAACTTCTTCTTACACAATAATTGACTTCTCTTGCACTCTGTAACATAATAATACATTACATACTTATATCTTTACAAATGAATAGACGCGACCCAAAACATAACACTTAGTCGGCCTCTTAACAAAATATACAACGCTTCCAAACAAGTCAGCTCAAGCATGTTTAAAACAAAATTAATTACATCATAACAAACTTATAACTAAAGGCGCATAGCCTTAGCATCACAAAATAATACACGCTGACCAAAATAGTAGTTGGCTTTTGTGCTCTGTATTATGGACTATTTCCTGGATTGCAGTGTACTAATCTATTTGTATCTTTTCCATACTAGTGTTCCATACCTTGCGTGTTTGGATATAGCATGTATATATATCATGGAGTATATACCTAAGCACGCATGCTCTGGTGTGATTTCTAGCACGTGTGCTAATGTGTTGATCACTGTATCTGTCTGACTGCTCTGTATTCTATACTTAGTCATTTTATCTCCTAAGTTATCTTTGACAGAAACTTAGTATCACTTTGTTGCCATGATTGACAACATAAGATAAGTCATGCTTCCTCATGAATTCAACTTGCCAACAATCTCCCCCTTTTTCATTTATGGCAACAAAGGAATGTGGCTAAGTTACTCAAAATGACTTCATTCAAAAATGACTGTATATCATAACTTAATGATATATACATATATACTACTCTGCATATACACATTTTGTACTACTCCCCCTTTGAAATGAATGACAAAGGTGTGCAAAAAAATATAAGTCTTCATACTTACTTGATATATACATCTGGGTACACAACTTGAAGAGACTGAATCTCTTTCTGCCAGAATGCTTTCATTGCATCAACTGTTTGGAGGTGCACGCATAAAGCATATGTTAACTTCTCCATTTTCACTAGATCTAAGCAAGGACCTTGATCATAATTCTACATTGTTTCATCTATCTATTTGATGTTCTCATTTAGGACTACTAGTGAAGGCGCAAGTGCATTTCTCAACTAAGTCTCTCTAACTCTTATTTTTCTAATTTCTAGCTTGGCCTTCTCAATTTTGTCTAGTTGTCCTTGGTAGACATTATTGCATATGTTCATGTCCTGCATGGAATTCTCAACAGATTTTCTTATGTTGTCCACCATTTCATCTACTTCAACTATCTTTTTAGTGTGCTTGGAGGTGAGCTTCACTCTATCCATGCAGTTTCCTATGACTTTCTTCCCTTTTTCTGCTAGCCCTTTCAATATAGACTATCCAATCTTCAGAGAGTTCAGATCCAAGGTAAATTTCTTCACCACTTCATTCAATCTTTCCTTCTTATACTCATCTTCTACAATCTTAGTAGCTATCTCTACTAAGCTGGTGAAGTGTGACTTGAAG
>MU226855.1:1291140-1317841 GCA_018584345.1 Thuja plicata | reverse complement strand
GAAGGAAGCTTAGGAAGGATAGCTCAACACCATTCCTCTTTATACCATTGCTTGGATCAAGGTTGGAATCCTTTTAAAAGTTTTTGTTTATGTTTGTGTGTTCTTGAGCTCAAGGACTCCATTAATGCAGTTTTATGGTTTTCTTGAAGCTTTTATTTTGTTAAAAAAAAAAATTTTGTTTCTCAATGTGTCTACTATGTGTTGATTTTTGAATGGGTCTTCAAGGTACACTCACCCTTGGGAGGGCAGAGTAGCCTTGGAGGGGTAGTGGAAATGATTCCTATTAAGTGTAGAGTCTCCCATGTGTGGAGGGATAAACTTGGGGTAACACGATACCCATGAAGCCAAGATGGGCCTGAGGGCATTTAGGAGGTATAAGGGGTTATTCAAGATAGCATCTTGTAAAGATGATCCTTGGCAAGTCCATGTGAGGCTTGTGTATATTATTTGTGATCTTGGCTTTCTCCTTCAGTGAGGTCTACCACTATTATATGGAATATCTCTTGGAGATACTTCCTTTTGTTTGATCCTATGTTGGGAAAGTTTTCGTGTGTTTGAGACTCCACTTTCATTTCCTGCTTGTTGAGTGTTTCAGTTTGTAACCCGTTCCAGATTAGATCCCCAAGCTCGGGGGTGGCCTTGTAAAGGCCTAGGTTGGGAGGTGAGCCTCCATGGTCAACCTCATCTTGTTTCAGGTACCTGATGGATATCGAAGGTGCATGTTACCCTTATGTGGGAGATGAGTATGACTGGAAATACACCATTGTAATATGTCTTATCACTATCCCTGAAGTTGTGTAGAATCATTATTTGAGATTCGAATGTAACCCATATTGTTTAAATTTCTCATTATTGCAAAGTTGTTAAAGAGTTGTAATGTCATTTGAAAACTTATTATTGTTTGAAAATTTTATTATAATTATAGTAGTTCTTCGCATTACCTTGTGCCTTAAGGATTTAAAAGAAAAGAAATAAAAATATATCCTTTGTTAAAAGTTTTAATCTAGATTGAGGATTTTTTTTTGTTCTTGAGGGTTACCTTTATGAACTCTTATAGAAATTTACATAATTTCAAAAAAAAAATAAATAAACTCCAAAATTAAATTCCTTCCATAGATATCTTTAGAATGAAATATGGGATCTATTGATGCAATTTTTTTTTAAAAAAAAAACCTCTAAATAGCTACTGTTTTCATTTTTACAGTCATTTCTTTACACCAGTATTTTAAATTAACATTTTAATATATTAATTTTTGTTGTTGTATACTTTTTTATATTAATGGTGGAAGGCATTCATAATTAAATAAATGGTTTTATATATATAAATTATCAACTAAACCGCATGTCTTTTGTTTAAAAAAAAAAAAAAAGTTTTTATGGGTTTGGGCGGGGAGGGCCGAACCCCTCCCCGACCCAGGGTTTCCGCAGGGGCTCCCGTCCACTCTGTGTGCATAGTGGCGAGTGGGGCGTCGGCCGCGGCTGACACACCCCGCCCACTGTGTATACACAGTGGGGCGGTGGGCCGCGCCGTGTCGACCCCGCTTCCCTTGCTGCCCCCTCCTCCGCAAAGCGGCCGCTTAGCGCCGCCCGACCCAGACTCTCCCCTCCGCCGCTCGGTCTTTATCCGCCGCCGGTTCAGTTAGAACCCCCGCTCGCAGGGTTTCGCCGCATCCCCTCTGCGGGATATATAATTATTTAATATGTTTTTTTTTTATTATTTATAGATTCGGATTTTAGGTTAGGAAATAATATAAATAGATTTGTTTGTTTAAGATTTAATTTAGATTGTTTTTATATAAAGTTATTTTTTATGTTAGATTAGATTTGATTTAGTTAGGATATTGTCTTCATACTAATTTGAATTAGAGATTAATTTTTTAAAAAAAGTGGTTTAGTATGTTGAAATGAAATTTTAGTTTTATCTTTAATTTGGACTAAGATAGTTTATAATTCGATTTATTTTTTTAAAGGCATTAGTTAGATTTATTTCAGATTATTATATAAGAATTTAGATATACGTTGTCTTAATTTATTAAATTCTTATCTGGGAGGTAGTTTATAAAATGATATTTAAGGTTGTTTTTAATTTAGTTTTCGAAATAATTAATGAAAGTTCTTTTAGGGATTTTAGTTTAAATATTTTTTTCTAAAGTTATAACGCTTTGTAGTAATGGTATTAAGCCTATTTACATTAAATTGTTTTTATCTATTCTTTCCTGGTTAGTTCCTAACCTTTTTCGTCACCTTTGACCAACCTCGAGTACGGTTGACTTTTGGTCAACCATGGTCAAACTTTGGCCGTTTGATTTAATTTTTGCGCCAGGTGATCCCTGTACTCTCTAGAACCTTAGATTTCAGTTTTCGAGTCCTTTGGAGATGGTTGACTTTTGGGTCAACATGGGTTGACTTTTTGGTCAACTATCTCATTTTGTGCACCCTCATCTTCCCTAGCGCTTAGTAGGCCTTAGAGACCCCTTCTCTCGTGTTTCAAGTCACGGTTGACTTTTGGTCAACCCTAGTTGACTTTTAGTCAAAACCGTCTCAGTTTGCGTGTGCAACTCTTCCTTTGGGTCTAAGCGAACCATAGTTGTCCCTTTCACCTTTCCAATGTATAGTTGACTTTGGGTCAACTCTAGTTGACTTTTGGTCAACTACCTCGATTTGCGTGTGTGTGTTACCTTTGTCGTTGCTTTAGTATTCTGTTTCATGCGATATTTAAAAAATTTTGTTCGTGTGTTTTTTGCCCAACTTTTGGGCATGACAGGAGAGGATGTAGATGCCTCTGACATAGTGAAATTATGATGTTTGAAAACATGTAAGGTAAGGTGACCATCATAATTTTCATAAGATAAAATGCTACTCTGGATTCTGGAGAACTTACTGCCACATTGCGTACTTCACCTGAAAAGTTATTTTACATTAAAATCTAGAAAGATATGCATAGGATGTCGACTTGGGAATTCAACCACTACCTGGGCCCAGGGATTTCAACATATTTGACGGAAGTAAGATATAGGCTAGGCGAGGACGTAGGGCCCAGAGTCTAAAAAAATAACCATTGGGAGACGTGACCGAGAGATGATTTGTCAGGCTTACGTGGGTGTCACATGGTCATGCAATAAATGGGAGTTATGGTGACAATGATGCCAACTATCTGAATGTGCATGAGATGAAAGCCACTTGGAAGAACTTAAATGCACACATGGGAAATAAATGTGCCATGAAGTCTAATTTGACGTTGGAGAGAGAAACTGCCATGGTTGAAACCAGTCAAGAGCCGAGTTCCAACCAGGTGGTTTTCTGCCATGTGGGTGAGCTCTCAGATTTGGGGAAACACAAACAAAATCATAGTGAGCTTGACCCAAAAATGGAAGGATATACACTAGATATATACACAAAAACACAGAGGGTCAAAGGCCAAAACATATACACATCAATATACAGAGTATTTACAAGCTTTTTACAAACTATCTACCTGACTATACACATTTACACAAGCCCAAGACCTACCCTAGAAAATGTACATTATAAACACTAACTTACAACTGCACAGAGGGTGGAGCCAACCCACCAATAGGAGGCAAAACTAGAAGTGAAACACAGAAAATGGAAACTGCAGAACCAGAGAAAACAAAATAAAAACCGAAACCAGAAAGAGCAAAAAACCAGAAACCATAGAGCCTACCTAGAAGCACGGAGGAAGGCAAGGAGAGAAGAGCACTAGGAGCACTTTGCAACAAGCTAACCTTAAAGATTACTACGAACAATCAACACAAACCCACTGGTAATCAGCCACTAAACACAGGACCAAAAGAAGTTTAAAATCGCCTTAATTCATTTTGATTCACTCTGAATGCACAAGTGTTTTAATCATGGTGACTGTAAAAGTGGCATATAATTTCTATTTATACCCAAGGTAAAAGAAATTTACCCTCTCCTCCACAAACTCTAGAATAGGTAAACCTCTGGACTTTGGGCCTGGGGATTCCATGCAACCATACCTTCTTGCAAGAAGAATACGTCATGGTGGAGAATCCTGGAGTCCTGAATCTGACTCTGGAAAGAACAACAAACTCTGGGACCAGGTCCCGAAGGCACGAAAGATAAAAGTAGAAAGAAAATAGAGCTCATGGGAGGGAAAGCCCGGAGAAGGAAACAAAGAAAACAAGGCAAGAACCAAAGCGAAGAGAGGGGACCTGATATTTTTCCCACAAAATGTAGGGACGGGTATGCAGGGCATAACAAATGGTGACTATCTGGGATGAATGCCTTAGCACATTTGAGAACTGCAGAATCTTTGGTTAGAAAAACTAGAATCAATCGTTACTTGGAGCATCCTGCTTGCAAGGTGCAAAGTATTTGAGAAAATTTGGCCCATACATGATCTAATCCTTGGTCTTTCGTTAGTCATGAAGTGTGTGCTTTGAAAGAAAATCAAACTGATGACCTCTGGGAGAAGCAGAGAAGAGGCACTGAATATGTCAAACCAAAGTCATCAAATTTGCTCGTTTCCCCCGGATACCAAAATTTCTTCACTCTGTCTTTTCTCTTCATCTTATTCTTTTCTGGATGGGAAGGAGGTACTTCTTTCACCATTAAGCTTAAGCTTAGCTAAATTTAACAGTGGTACTTCTTTCACCCTTCCATCTACTTCAATTCGCTAGATAGGGAAGAAAAAATCTAGACCCGGGAAGAATTTAAATGTTTTTCAGACTTGGGCCAACAAACTAGTGTGACCGATACTCTTGGTGTGTCCGATTACTTGTTCCTTTTGATTTTTGATTTAACTGATTTCCAGACTTCCAGGGATGAATCCGATGAAGGTTTCTCATAACTTGTTACCAAACATACAAAATAACTCTGAAGACCAGACCAATTCCACCATGCTAACAATAGATTCTGAGTTCACCATAAATGTGAAAGGTACCACCCCGGGGACTAGATGTTATGCAAAGCATACCGGTCTACAAAAAGGGGGAGAAGAATACTGGGGACCCAAAAAAGAAAGAACAAAGCCAAAAACAAAACAAAACAAAAAGAAAAGGGACGGTCCCGGAGGACAGCCAACAAAACTATTTACAAAGCATCCCAAACAGGGCACCGGGAGAAATATTTACAAACAAGAAATTTACATATAGTACAATTCTGGACAAACTTACCTCATTTGAAATAATGCTTGAGAAACTATCCATTAACGGGAAATGGAACGGCTTCTCCGGTCATGGTACTGAGGTGATAAGTATTTTCCCCGTAGATCTTTGAGATCAGATATGGTCCAAGCTAGAGAACAATCACTACAAACCCACTGGTAATCAACCACTAAACATGGGAGCAAAAGCAGTTTAAAATTGCCTTAATTCATTTTGATTTTCTCCGAATGCACAAGTGTTTTAATCGCAGTGACTGTAAAAGTGGCATGTAATTTCTATTTATACCCAAGGTAAAAGCAAGTTACCCTCTCCTCCGCAAACTCCAAAATAGGTAAACCTCTAGACTCGAGGCCTAGAGATTCCATGCAACCATACCTTCTTGCAAGAAGAAGACATCATGGCAAAGAATCCTGGAGTCTAGAATTCAGCTCTAGAAAGAACAACAAACTCCAGGACTAGGTTCCGGAGGCACGAAAGACAAAAGCAGAAAGAAAACAGACCTCACGAGAGGGAAATCCCGGAGAAGGAAACAAAGAAAACAAGGCAAGAGCCAAAGCAAAGAGACGGGACCCAACATTTTTCCCATAAAATGTAAGGATGGGTATGTAGCACATAACACCGCTGTCAGTGGTGACCTCATCGGTGAGGACTGTAAAAAAAATTTTGAAAAAAAACTTTTAAAAACAAAAGTGTTGAGCGATATTTATTTATTTTTGTATAAAAAAATCCAAAAAAAGATATGCACCTTTTTTAAATTTTTTTCTTGATTTGTGTGCCAAGGTTGTATAGGCAAAACAAAATTGCCTCAGAATGCAACTTTGGCCAAAATAGTCCTGTCTTATATGGAAATAGGGGTTTTTCGATGTTTTGAGCTCAATCTTGAGGTCAGTTTGTGCTCAAAGTGCTCTAAAAAAAATTTACCCTAGATCCACACAAAATATTGCTGAAAACACTTGAAACCCTTGGAGCTGCAAAATCTTCAAAAACTCAAGAACGGGCTACAACAGCAAGGCTCTGATACCATGTTAGAATTCATAGAATTCAACCACCAAGATCAACTGTATGCAAAAAACATGTTACAAAATAAAATATTGGAGACAAAATATTCATTGAGAGAGGGAATCATCAAATACAAAGATATCAATCCTTATATAGGATATCGAACACCAGAAGGTGGAGAAACCTAGGTGGCATGATAATAATTAATAATTAATTAATTATTAGGTGCCTAAAGTTTATCTTAAGTGAACTAGATATAATGAGTGACTTAATAACTAAATCAATAATGATTTAATTAGTAAGTAAAATAGCTAATTAATCTAACAGCATTGTTCCTAAAAACATCAAATTCACCTTTTCCTAGGGATCCCTCCTTAAGGCTTACAAAATAAACAATGCTAATTACATAATATGAATACGTATTTTGAGAAAATCTGTTGGTATTACGGATTGTTGAATATTGTGGTTTAGTGATAAGGAGTCATATATATTATTGTCATTGACTTCAACAAAGTTTGTAAAGTATGACTAAGTGAATACAAGTCATAATATGCAACAGGTAAAGCGAAGGAATAATCGCTAAAGAAGGTATACTGAAATTTGGTTAAGTATAGAAGAGTAGTAGATTGTTCAAACAACATTTTGGTGAAGTTCATGATGTACATGTAATTATGTAGAGTAGTCATAGCTGAAGACTCAACAAGATCACATTGCCACATGGTTCCAACCACAATACATTTGATTGAGCAGTGATAAAGTTTTGAGAGACACAAACACTAAGACAAGTAGAACTTTTATGTTCTTAATTAATCAGTCAGTAGATCATAGAGTGGTGAGTAATACAGTGTATCTAATCATGTTTAATGATGTGATGACATGGAATTAATATTATACATCCAATGTATTTTTATTTATGTGATTGATGCAAGCATTTAAGATAGATTTAATGAATTTCTTTAGAGATGTAAAGCATGTTTTATAATCTTGGAGATATAAACTTGCAAATCTTATTTTGACTTAACGTGGTCATGGTAAATCATTTTTTACATTAAGATTATCAATTGGACACATGGTTTTGTCATGGAAAATCAATTTGAAGATCATTTTCAAGTCGATGGAAATGTTTTATTTGAGAAATTAAAGAGAGATTTAAAAGTTGTTTTTACAAGAGTTATTGTTGTTGTTAAAGTTATGTGGTGATTAGGGTTTTATAATTTCAAGTTGAAGTTGTGATCAGAGATCAAAGAGCAGAGTAGAAATTATAGAGTATGAAGAGATTATAGGATCTATTAAGGAAATCAGTTCTACACTTAGATTATTTATCTTTTTGCCTTCCTAATAGTTGAAGCATGTCAAATCCCTTAACCGGGTGAACTCTAACAAGTTCTTATTTGTAAATCCTTTAATAGGATGACTTCTTTATTGAGGTTTTAAATCCTCTAGTGAGGTGGATCATACCTAAACTTATGGTACTCCTAATAGTGTACTAGTCACTTTTAACAGGGTGAACCCCCAGAAAGGGTATTGTAGCTCCTAACAGGGAAAAATCATATACTACAGTTATTGGGCTTGTGGGTGTCATCCCCACCAAGGTTTTTTCCCTCTTACAAGGGTTTCCACGTGAAAATTTACTATGTTATGTGTGTGAAATTTGTGCATGCTTGTTATTATTGCTTCATTCATATTTTATTAAGATACCTACATAATAGATTTAGAAAGCATTGCTCTAGTTATTTGGTTAAGCAGTTGAATTGGTAAGATATATGTTTGCACTGATTCATCCCCCCACCTCTTAGTACCTATCATTCCCAAAAATTGGTATCAGAGCATAAGTCCTTTGGTGATAATTCTAACATCTTTAGGTAAAGATCCATTATCATGGAGGAGCGTAGGCATGAGATGCAACTGGATAATGAAAACAATATGATCAGGGAGCTAAAGGAAAAGCTGAGACACTCTCTTACAAAGAGAAGAGAACTTGCTAATCAACTGAGTGAAAGTCAAGAATACATAGAGAAATTGTCTGAAGGAATTTAATCTGAAGAATCTGAAGAAGTTGTATAAAATTTTTTGGAAAAGAATAAGAAGTGTAAAGATCACATGTCTAATCTAAAAGAACTAGAAATTTAGTTTGTCAAGATGTGTGAATATCTAGAAGAGAAAAGGAGTGCAATAGCTGCTAAGAAAATTTTTGATGATGCCCTCAAAGAAAAAAGTGAAGAACTTGTCAAACTAAGACAGGAACATACCCTATATTAGAGTCAAATGCAAGATTTTGTTACAAATAACTTTCAAGTATTAGCTGAGAATGAAAGACTGAGGTAACGAATGAGTCACTAAGGAATGAGCTGGAATCTGAGAAAGAAGCAAATGAAAAATTGAAAAGATGCACTGAAAGCTCAAAAAATATTGATGAATAACTGAAGCATCAATGAAGACACAGAGATACAACCGATCTAGGTTATTCAGGAGAAGAAACATTTGAAGTTGGATAATCCTCTAATGATGAACCTAAGGAGGCATAGAATTATCAAAAGCTAGATCTAATTAATTCAGGTAAGAAACCTAACAAACCTACTTGCTATAATTGTGGAAAGTTTGTTCATACTGCAAATATGTGTAGAAGCATACCAATGAATAGACCCTTCTCTTTTAATTTTTATTGTTAAAAATTTTACAAGTATGGTCATGTTTCATATGAGTGTAGATGTAGCAGTAGATCTAGCAGTAGCTCGAGTAGTGGTAACTTTGATGTATGTTGTTTTTCATGCAACAAGTATGGACACAAAGTTGAGCATTGTATGTCAAGAGTATATGCATCTACGTCATCAGTTCCATCAGTGAATATGGTTAGAAGGGAAAGAAAATTCAACACTAAATGTTCTTTATATGGTCACCTAGCAGTGAATTGCAGAATGAGAACTGTAAGAGGTAATGTTGGTCATTGGAAATCGATCGGTAAAGAATGTTTTTTATTTCATAAAATAGGTCATATAGAAAAAGAGTTTCAGTTTAAGAATCAATCACCTAATCCATCTGAAGATAGAAAAGGAAAGCTGGTTGTTGATATTGATGAATTCAGAAGTGATATGAATAAGATTTGGGGACAGAAAGGAGAATTTAATTCATCTAAGTTGACTGAGAAGTCCACAAGTTTAATAAATGTAGATGTTCCATTGGTAAACTAAGAATGTTGTTTTCTTAGGGGATAACTTAAAAGATAAATCCATTATCGATCCCCTAGAGAAAAAAGAGGTAAAGATCTAAATGCACATTATGGTATAATTTTAGATGATTTTGTATTTTGAGATTGTGTATGTGTTAATCTCTAATTTTTTTTGATCATTAGTCTCCTACACTTAGTCATTTATGTAGGTAGGTTAGCTGGTCATCACTGCGGCCGAGCTATCCCATATAGGCTAAGCTATCTGGCATAGTCATTGTCGATTAGATTTATGGTTTTTTAGTGACTCAGCAATCAAGAAAAATTTTATCATGTTCATGTTGAGCACGAGAGACTTAAGTGTCGAGCAAGACAGCTTTGACATACATGTCAGAAATGACACAAACTTTAAGGTAAAAGTTTGGGCTGACTTATGAGAATTTTGGGCTGACATATGTGAGCATTTAATATTATCTATAGAGTTAATTATGAATTTAATTGTTTTATCCTATGCGTGGCATGAAGCCAATTAGAAAATTGGAATACCTTGGAGGCATAAGTATTATATATTGATCGTTGATCTAGATCTAATTGCCAGATTCGTAAAGACATATAAGATTGCTTCTTACCCTAATTTTGTAAGTTATGGAAGAAGTGTGTGCATTCATTAGAGATGTGTAGAGGGATATTTTTTGATAGAAGCATAGATCTAGTAGAGTGACAGAGCAGTGAATAGCAGAGTAGAGACATATCAGATTATAAGATTAGAAAAGGTATTGCAAAGAGGAGATCCGTTATCAACATCAGAGTGCACATCGAAGGATCATATCTTGAGACATTCTAACAAGTGTATCAAGTGAAATCTCTTAACAGAGTGGTTCTAGCAGATCTGTCTAAATCTCTTATCTGAGTGTTTACTTTATTGTAAGTTGAAATCCTTTCGCAAGGTAGATTGTAATGATCTAAAGCTCTTAATCGGGAAGACCTTTAACCAAGTAGATTGCATATTATAATCAAACTTTTGTATCCCTAACAGGCACACTTTATTTTTGGAGTAGTGAAGAATTTGTGGGTGTTATCCCCACCCATTTTTACCTATTTGGGTTTATGAGTTACCAAATTCTATTTCATGAGTTATTTATTTCATGTTGTGGATGCTAACAGCTGTTAGATTAATTTCATATATGTATGAATGTGGATCAGTTAGTTTTAAGTAATTAAATTTCAAGATCTAATTCACCCCCCCCCCCCCTCTCAGTATATTTATTTCNTCCCCCCCCCCCCCCCTCTCAGTATATTTATTTCCCAATATTGTATTTCCAACAATTGGTATTAGAGCACAGTTCTCCTTTAAAAAGTTTTAATCAGCTTGAGAGTACAAATCTGGAGATGGAGATTTACCAATTGGGTAAAGTCATTGAAAATCGGAAGATTGAAATTTAGCTAGTATTACATCAGCTTGAGATAGTTAGAAAGGAATTGAGGAATTCATTGACATCTAGGAAAGATTTGGCCAAAAAAATGAATGATACTCATTATTAGGAAGAAGACACTGCTAATCTATTTCAGAATGGAGATTCTACTGAGAGTGATGCAGCAATTGCAGATCTACTGGAAAGGAACAATGCACTGTGTGAAGAAGTCGGGAACTTGAAAAGAGAACAAGAAAGGCAGATAGTAAGACTATGTGAAGTAGTGGAACAAAAGAAGAAAGATGAAGATGAAAAAGCTATGGCTGAAGAAGATAAAAGAATGATGATTGTCAGACTCGATGAAAGGACACGTGATGTACAAATGATGACAAACAATCAGGTTGACATGGCGAATCAACTGCTACTTGCAAATCAGGAGATCAGTAAGAAAAAACATGGAAATAATGAATCTGAGATCTAAGAATAGTCAATTGAAGGATGAATTGAGATCTGAGAAAGAACTGAATGAAAGTTTGAATAAACCTAATGAAGCTTTGACTCATTTTGAGAACTTTATGGAAGCATCAAGGAGATCAAAAGATTCTTCAGGATTAGGTCACATTGAACAAAAGATATCTACTGGGAAAGGAGAATCATCTAAGACTGCTGAAAAGAGAAATACAAAGAAAAGGAACAACAAGCCTATATTCTATCACTGTGGAAAATCAGGATAGAAAACAAACATCTGCTGAAGCAAGAATGGTAAGACCAATCCTAAACTTAAGTTCAATGGTTATTGCTTTAACTGTAAGAAGTTTGGACATAAAGCACATGAATGTTGGGCTAAGGAAAATGATGCACCTCCCACACCGAGAATCAATGGATATTGTTACAACTATCAAAAAATTGGACATAAGGCACAAGATTGTAGATTTAATGCTAAACAACAATGGACATTGAAGACACAAGAAAAAGCACCAAGGAAAGGCAACACTTACAATTGGGATTATAACACAAGGAAAATTTTTCATTACTGTGAAGAGTATGGACATGCACTTGAAGACTGCATAAAGACACATTTCAGAGGAAGATCTAAGAGTTGGGTGAATGGAAGCCTAGTTTTCTTTAGTTGTTTAAAAATTGGTCATACTAAGAGAGAGTGCAAGACAAGAGTACATGCTCCTACTATTGAGGAAATTAGAGCACAGATGAACTAGACATAGGTAAGGAAGAAAAAACTGAGTAGAAATGAAACTATTGAAGCCAAGTTCACCCAATCTAATGGATCAGGTGATCACACCATCTCAAACTAAGAAAAAGAGGTATGTAACGAGCTGCATTTAAATTTCATATCTTACATCAGTTCCTAACATATAAATGTGCAAAAGTCCATATCTACATATGATAAGATGCACGAGGACATATTTGAAGACATGTACCGAGAAAAAGTCCAAACTACACTATAGGTGTCGAGCATCAGTGGTATGCACTAAAGTCGAGCTCTTTAGTGTGTGCCTAGCTGATATGGTTGGCTAAGTAAGTTTTATGATGGCCGAGTACGGTTAGATGAGTGGTATGCAAGTTGTGTTAGTCAGTCATGGACAACTCTTTGGCACTAACTCAATGGGAAAAACATTTAATACTAACCTACTTTGACCTTTGGAGTCTATAAAAGGATAGATCCGTTTATTCTTCATTCTTACCTTGCGATTTAGAATTTCACAGAGTGATTGAGGATTTGCGAACTTGATTTCTGCAATTTTTTTTGAGGATCTTTTCAGTGTGCCATCAGCAACCTTAAAGTGGATAGTGTGAAGTGTGACTTTCCAAAGTACTCTATTCATCATCTTTGAAACCCTAAGTTCTGATATCATGGCCGCAAGTTCTTCCGCAGCATTTACGGATATGGAGAGTCAAGTTGAATTGGTGAGGAGTGACTCCTGTGCACCTCCCAACTTCTGTGTCATTCCAGAAAGTGCTATCTAGAGTGATTTTATTGGAGCCCTTTCATCAATTCCACCCAAGGTACTTATGATACATGATTTAAGATCTTTTTATATGGTTAAAATTGGTGAATTCGGAGACAGCGAATTGAGGGAATCCTACAAAAAATTGTGTGAAAATAGAATTCTGAAAGATGAATTCAAACATCTAGCTGACAAAAGGTTAACACGTGCCCTTGACATCTCACAGGAGTTTAAGATGGAATGGATTAAGATTTTCTTGAGCCAAGTACATGACATGAATATTTGGCTGGACAATGGACCAGTTAAGATTACAAAAGACATTATTCATAGGGTAACTAGGTATCCAATTGTTAGTGGGAAAAGGACCATGAGGGATCAAAAGAAATACGATATTGCAGCTAATACTGGAGCACTTTGGAACAATAGAGGCATGACTATTTCTACAATAAAGGATTTGGAGCTTGATTTCAGAGTAAGGGTAATTGCACATAAGTTCTATCAGTCAAGTTAACTGGACATTGTTCCATGTATGATAGTCGATCAAGCTTGGAAGATGGTGAAAAAGAATCATACTTACGACCTTGCCAAGCTACAATTGATGCAACTAGTAGAGAACCTTTCTTCAATCAGGAAGGCAAAGAACTCATCATGTAAGTTCGGTTCTCTACTAGTTTGTATATTCTTCTATGTACAAAATTCATTTCTCGCACTTGGAAATATTGTTTGGAAGAAGGACAGACCTATCACTCAGTAGATTAATGCATTTATTCAGCAATTAGGCAGTAAATTCAACAATATTATGGGAATTTACTTTGTTGAATTCAAGAAGAGAGTGAAGTTGAGAAGTAGAATTCCCAGTTCATTAGTGGAGAAGCATTATGAGGAGATTTTTTTTCTAGTAGACACATATTACACCTATGTGCAGGTAGTAGTGCCTAGGGTATCATGGCTAGGCCTTTACCTTATGAAGTTAACATTGATGAGACATCTACAGCAATCACATCACTCCTAGCAGAGGAGATTGATAGAAAAGGCCAAAATATCTATGAATTTGAAGGCGGGAACTATGGAGAGGAAGAGGAAAAATATTGTTAAGAATATGAAGAAAATGGTTGGGTTGCCGAGTGATGAGGAGGTAGAGGATGCACCTCTAGACCTAAATACTCAACAGGAAGAAGAAATATCTATTGAAGAAGAAGAAGTTAATGAATCTGAGGAAGAGATTCTTGTGAAAGCAAATGGAAAGCAACCAGCTGTTGCTAAGGAAACCAAACCAAGAAAAGCAAAACCTAAGGTTGCCCCTCCTATTTTTAATCATCCAAGGACAAGGGCATCAATTTTTTCTTCTCCTACAGTACAAACTAAGGTATATACAAAGAAGTATGGTGGAGAGAGTAGTTTTGGTAAAAGGAAACAAGTTGCAACAAAGGCTGTGCCAAGCCTACCTATGAAGAGACCGAGGAGAAAACTATACTTAGAATTTGAAAATGATGAGGAGACAGATATAGACGTACCTAGAAACATACCTATATCACCATTTAAATCAATGATAGATATTGATGAGGTATGTAAGAATCTAAGAATTAATTTAGGTTTAGTAGGATTCAAATTTATAAAGTGTGAAAAACAGAGTGTAGTAAATAAGCACAAGATTCAAGAAGCTTTAATTGATATGATGGGCACATTCCAAATGACACCTGTAGAGATAGGAGATAGTGTCCCTACAAAACTATATGATATTTTATCTCAGAAATGGCAATATGCACTAATGAAAAAAAGACAAATAAGGGAAGGAACATTGGCTTAGATCATTCTTGATTTGACTAAGAAATAGATAGCTAAATTCATTGATGAATATAAAGGGAAGTTTGTTCCTAAAAAGAGAGCCTATGCAATTTTGAGGAATGATGTTGAAGGTATTGTACAACAGAGCAACATAATATGGAAATAAATTTTTGGGTTAATCACTAAGAAGGTTGATGAGAAAGATGGAAACAACTTAGAACCAAAAGAAATGGAGAAAGAAACTGCTACAAATCTAGTAGAAATAGAGACTGAAACCCACAAGGAAATAGGTGATGAGCCAGCAGACACAAGTATCGAATCACCTATCAAGGCTACTGAGGCTGATGAAGAGAAAAATGAAGAGAAAGAATCCGAGAAAGAGAAGACAGAATAACAAGAGGTAAATACTAAAAGTCCACCTATTTTAGAGGTTGTGCAAACTATTTTAGATAGTGGAGAGGAGATAAAGGATATTGAGCCTAAAGAAAAAGAGGTTTTTCAAGTGTTGGTTGCTCTACCACACTTTGCATCATCTACTCCCACTGGTCCTAAAATAGGGGGTATGACTGATCATCAGGCAATATTGACTGAATTAAAAGATGTAATGGGAACTAACACTATTAAAGGAAAAGGTGTTGATGAAATAGAGTTGAGCATCAGCTCACCAGAACTCAAGAGGAGGAAAATAATTAAGAAGGAGTCTCCCAACCTAAATGTCACATTAGATGAAGTCATTGTGATTCCAAAATGGGATCCCAATGAGTTGTCTTTTGAATAGATAGAGACTCTTCAAGACCTACTTAAGAGGAAGAAAAGGCAAGAAGAAATGAAAAGAGAGAAAAAACAAAAGCAAGTTTTACATGACATCAAGGATATCTTTGTGAAAGCTTTTGACATGGAAGATGAAAATAATCAAGCACCTATTCTGGAACAGTTAGTTCACATTGTGCAGAAGGTCAATGATGAAAACATTGAAGCTAATGAAAATTTGTTGCAATGGTTTGAAAGAAAATTTGAGAACAAAGTCTTGGAGAAGATCTCAGCAGAGATTGCTACAAAACAGGTTGAACTTTCTTCTCTTGTAGAGACTCTTGAGGAAGTTTCAAATAATGTTTATTCTTTGTATAGAAAATTATGTGATGTAGAATTTTTCACAAAGGATAATCTATAGCTTATTGAGAAGCTTCAATTAGATTTGAAGTATGTAAAGGACAGCTGGGTGAGTCTAGTTGTTGAGCTATAAATCAAGTTACAAGTTATAAAGTATGTAAAGGACAGTTGGGATACAGCATTTTATTTAACATTACAACTTCATAAACAGTTTTTGGACAAGTATAACTTAACCCCACCATCTATCAGTGACAAAAACAAGGGGGAAATTGATAAGGGTTCAACATAAGAGGAACAAAACTAGGTATAAATCTTTCTAAAGGCATGTATACTATGTAAATTTTTGTATGTAGTATGGAGTACATTCCAAGGGGGAGTACATTGTGTACTTAAGCAAATTTTGGATGGAAAGAAATGATAAGTGTGTTTTTGTGACTAATATCAAAGGAGGAGATTGTTAATCTCTAAGTTTTGTTGATCATTAGTGTCTGACACTTAGTCATTTATGTAGGCAGGTTAGCTGGTCATCACTGCGGCCGAGATATCCTGTATAGGTCGAGCTATCTAACATAGTCATTATCGAGCAGATTTATGGTTGTCAAGTGACTCAGTAATCAAGAAAAATTTGATGATGTTCATGCTGAGCACCAGAGACATAAGTGACAAGCAAGACAGATTTGACATACATGTCAGAAATGACACAAAATTTAAGGTAAAATGTTTGGGCCGACTTTTGAGAGTTTTGGGCTGACATATGTAAGCATTTAATATTCTCTACAGAGTTAATTATGTATTTAATTATTTTATCCTATGCGTGGCATGAATCCAATCAGAAAATTGGAATGCCTTGGAGGCATAAGTATTAGATATTGATCATTGATCTAGATCTCATTGCCAAATTCATAGATGTTGGTACCCATACAGACCCTGAAAATAAAATTTCAAGTTTAGGGTCTTGAACCTCCTTGAACTTAGTTTAAAGAGGTTTGAAGTGTTTCAGTTTGCATAAGAAGATTCACAGGTTCATGGTTTTAGAGATTTTGAATTTAGTTCAAAGACTCGACAATTTCAGTATTATAGGCGACCTTGGTGATTTCAAAGAGCAACATTCAAATTCTAGGTTTTGTCTGGTACTTTTGGTTCAGTTGATACAAGGAGTTTTATGGGTTAAGATGTTCAATTCAAGCTTGGATTCAACAAAATTAGTAAGGGCTCAAAATTTTGAAGATCCATAATGCATGGTCCAATTTCAATTTAGAGGTACAGTGATTCAGAGTTCTGGTCCACAAACTTCCCTATTTCAGATTGGTGATTCATTTGAAAAGTTTAAAAGTGCAACTTCATTAGTTTAAAGATCATTCATAAAGTGTCTGAATAAGTGATACATGGAAGTCAAATTTCATTGAACCCAACATGTTGGAGTACTGATAGTGCATTTGAACTATTTGATGAAATACCCCATGGAAAAAACTCAAGCACAAGCTTAAAGAGAGCCCGATACAAGGTGAATGTTCCATTAAAATTATTGAGAGGCAAACCATAAATGGAGGAGCTCAATTCAAGGAACCTGATGTTTCAAATTGATGGAATGCAGTTGATTACACACTGCCAATATGTCGGTGCTTACCTATTTGATGGAACAGTCAACTCATAAAAACACCACTGTAGTGGGTATGTGTAAATTGACCAATGGAAGGTCAATAGACATTTGTTCAAAGACCGAGCAAAGCCTCAAGATGGGCCATCAATCTCTAGTGTCACTTCAGTTGGAAGTATGTAGAGTTTGATTTTAAGTGGACAATTCTGAATAAGTTACAGCTCTAAAAGATGAATATCTCAAACAGAAGGAAAATGCTGATGTGTAGAGGAAGCACCAGATAGAAGGAAGAGATGTGTGCATCGATGACATTCAGTTAAACTCAAAGAATAAAACCTATGAGAGCTGGTCTCAGGCAGTAAGTAGAAAGGTAAAGGATGCAAGCATCACTCAACATTCCAATGAGAGCACGAGGTTGGTTACATTTTAACTATCGGGTCCCATAAAAATTATGATTTGGAAGCATAAATAGTGCATGAGAAATGTTTGACAGAATGCCCGAGAATTATGCATGTGGAGGTCCCAATGTAATGGAAGAGTCAACTATTTTAATCCCTCTCACAATGTGATGTCTATAAGGAAAAATTCCCACCTGTGATAGACTTTTTTGACATAGAGAACCCAGGAGGCACATTAACCAAAAGTTTGAGGAGGATCTCTATGCCAAAATGAGGGTGCCACTATGAAATAGACAAAATCATTTGTCTGATAAAGCACATTTGACCAAGGTCCCTGGAGATGGGTGCTCAAAGAGAACACATGATCAATGCAACATAGATGCTACTGTAATCCCATTTAACATTCAAAAGGATGATGCCTTTGGTTCCCACTATGAAAAACCACCCAATGGTATATATGTCACAAAAGTCTTTTGAGACAGGGTCTTATTGAAACGTCAAATTATTGAATACTCATCCAATCAGTTAAGTTAAAGGTTGAATCAATCTTTATGAAAGACTTGTGATAGATTTCCACTGCAAATATGAAAATAAAGCATGATGAAGGAACCAAAGAGTACCAATTGGTAGAGGCTCAGTGGTGTCTAAGTTTAAACACAGAAGGATCATTCTCAGAATTAAGTTGCCCGACAACATGAAATTGTACCAAAGCTATTGATAGAAGAATTGCATCTCCAAGGTATGACCTGAGAACAATTAGAGATGGTGTTAAGGAGACATCCCCATGTTTGAAAGGCAAATCCACTCACATATGAAAGAGAAGTTGCATGCCCTCTGATAAAGAAATTGAATTCTATCTTTCAAAGTAATTGCAAGTAAGGTTTGACATGTTCACAACCTTAGTGAGCTCAAATGAGATATATTGATGCACTACAGGCCGCGTGTATGGAGAAGATTGCAGATAATGATAACATGACATAAAGGATAAAGGAGAAATCTTGTTAAATTCTAAACTTTTATCAGGGCCTGATAAAGAAGCTGAGAAATTGTCCCTCAGCTATTTAACTAAATGGATGTTTGAAAACACCTCTCAAGGCTAAAGTGAAAGGAATATAAATCATGAATGCATATATTACTAAAAGCATCAAGCTCTCACATGGACGACATGATTAAGCCCAAGTTTCTGTTTGGATGCTGAAGAGTAAGGAGGAATACAAGGGATCAAGTGCCACATGTTTGACAAGATGATCATTTTAGCCAACAGATGTAATCGTGAGGTAATGAGTAGTGTACCCCCAAATTGGTCTAAGAGAGCTGATCATTTAGTCTACAAGTGTCTTCAGATAGGAATGATAGGTGCCTATAGTTTCCAGGTGTTGTTGAACAATCACAAGTGAAGGAATTATTATTACATTACACAAAATTGGTCAATTTAAGAAGAAAAGTCCACATGTCAAAACATCTTGGTGGACAGTTTATGAGATTGGGTTACATTTAATATGTGAAAGTGAAATAATACGAATGGTATCAATGTTTATCTTTAGAAACTAAACATTATCTAGATACCGCCACAGGAATCAGTTAGGAGACTAAAGGGACATGTCAAAAAGGAAGTGACAATATGCAAGTAAAAATGGCCAAAATAGTGAAAATAATAGAGGGAAGAGAATTTCAAGAAATGGTTATTAGAATCGAAGTACAACCCAAAAAGCTTTATTTTATTGGAAAGTTTTTCACATTGAGGGGGGTTCCAATTCTTGGATGGGAGTGTGTGTGTTGTAGGAAGGGGCTTTGTTTGTTTTCTAATTATTTCATGGAGAGAGGATATATTTCTTTAGATGTCATTATTGTAGACATTCACAGTTTGTGAACTCCCATGTTTGGTATTGAATAAACTAAGGAAGCATTTGTTAATCTATAGGTTTATTATCATTTCCTTTGGATTACATTGTAGCCGTGTTCTAAATGTAATTATTCTCAATACTAGTGGAAATATAGGTTTGGCCGATCTTGGAACCGTATTTTTAGATTAAGTCATTTATTTAAAAGAGATGTTTTCTCTTTAGTCTAAGTTCATGGATATGAGAGAATAATTTGTATGTCAATTTCTTATGTTCATCTGCCTTTGTATTTCTATTTCTTTCACATCTACTCTGTGTTTACAACTAGATGTTTGCAAGCCTTTATTTCTTTTAGGTTAAAATAATTATAAATTTTATAGTTTAGTTGATTCACTATAAATCCTACACCGGGAGCTATACCTAGATAATTCAGAGGGCGCTTACGCTCTTCAGTAGAGAAGTTACCCAACTGTTGGTGTTGGTTGAGTCTTCTTGTTTGGGCTTTTCAGGGTTAATTTGTAAGTGTTTTCTTGAAAGACAAATCTGTTCACCAACAGATTTTTGGTGACTCTACTGGGGATTGGAATCGAAGACTAGTGCTAAATTTATTTCCTCGGTTTTTATATCATATATGTATATGCAAGCTTGGCAACTCTATTAATTCATCATGCAAACTAGAAAGTTTGTGATCAAGAAAAGGCCCGATCCTACTCTTATGGAAATCTATCCAATGCATGACAAAGTGCTGAGTGAGTTCTTGCACAGTTTCAAAGAAAGTATCTCTCAGGCTGTCAGAGAAAATATTAGTTTGGAAGATGATCATGCAAGAACTCTTTATTGGATAAGTCTCTGTGCACGGTTCCACAAACTCAAGGATCTGAAGGAGTATGAAGAAAAGGTGGTGAGGCTGAAAGAAGAGCTAATAGTTGATGATGAGGGACCTTTGATAATATCATCTTACTTCATTTCACACAATTATGCAGTCTTTCGTGATCATGATGGAACTCAAGAACTCATAGATAAAGATGATAAAGGTGCATCTGAATCTTTATTTCCTCATGATGTAGAAAGTTTCAGTTTCAAAAGTGATGATAGTCATCTTGCTTCAAAAGTTCCTATTTATGAAAAACATTTCAGTAACATGTTACCAGAGTTTGAATGTTTTGTTTTTAATGAGAAGGCTAAAAGTAACCTGTCCCATTGTGAAATTGGTGGTCAGGCCATTAAAAAATTTTGTCAATCTGAAAATGAAATTTGTGGTTGTGATGAGGTAAAGATACCTTTGGCTAAAGCACCTCATGCTGAAATTTTTTTTGAGAAAAGAAGGTATGAAGCTGACTTCCAATCTATTGGTGATTCGGCTAGTGTGTTGAAGGATGCCCCTCTCAATGAAGAAGAAGATGTTATACACAAATTTCTATCATCGATCAAACCAGATCATTTCTCTTGAAATGATTTAGGTATTCATCCAAATCAAGTTGAAAATGAAGCACCGATAAATGATTTCTCTTTTCATTCCTCTTTATGTAGTTTTGCTGATTTGGGTTGCGGAAGTAATGCTGGAAAATTTGATGACACTTTGGGAGAGAAAAAAGATAGCATACAAAGGGTGAGTCTTGATGATAGCATTTCCAGATATCGTGCACCCTTTCTTTAAGAGATTTCTACACTTCATTTTTTCAGTTTGAATTAAAATATGGCCTGATAGATGTTGAAGATCAATCCTTGGGGGAAAAAGAATGCTATGATGAATTATGGTTGTTTGGGAAGGAATTCTTGGTCAGCATATTTACATGTGCCTTTATCTTGAGGTTTAGCATTGAAGAAGTCTCTAGGAGGAAATGGTTTGGATCTACTCCATTGAGGCATGATTTGTTGTTGCAGAAAGGCTCCTACTTCTTCCAGCCGGTAAATGGATTCACATGAATTTTTCTTACTTCTAGCTCCAGTGGTAGGCTATTTTCCTACCTTTGTATATATTGTAAATATCTTTTTGTTGTGCATAGTGTTAGTTGGAATAATGTACAAGCTTCATGCTTGCTGGTAGTTTAGGTGTTTAGGCTAGTTGGCTTTGCCCCGCTCCCCTCCACCCCTATGCAAGAAACTCCCAATTTTTCTTTCCTTAGTGACTCTATTCTCCCAATGGATAAGGCACTTATATTTTCCCACAGATTGCTGGATTTCTCAACTTTTGTGCCAAAAATAGTCCCACAGTTAGAGCCCATGTTGGTACCCATATAGACCCTAAAAATAAACTTTCAAGTTTAGGGTCTTGAACCTCCTTGAACTTAGTTCAAAGATGTTAGAAGTGTTTCATTTTGCATAAGCAGATTCACAGGTTCGGGGTTTTAGAGATTTTGAATTTAGTTCAAAGACTCGACAATTTTAGTATTATAAGCGACCTTGGTGATTTCAAAGTGTAGCATTCAGATTCTAGGTTTTGTTTGGTACTTTTGGTTAAGTTGATACAAAGAGTTGCATGGGTTTAGATGTTCAATTCAAGCTTGGATTCAATAAAATTAGTAAGGGCTCAAAAGTTTGAAGATCCATAATGCATGGTCCAAGTTCAATTTAGAGGTGCAATGATTTAGAGTTCTGGTCTAGAAACTTCTATGTTTCAGATTAGTGATTCATTTGAAAAGTTTAAAAGTGCAACTTCATTAGTTTAAAGATCATTCATAAAGCATCTGAATAAGTGATACATGGAAGTCAAATTTCATTGAACGCAACATGTTAGAGTACTGACAGTGCATTTGAACTATTTGATGAAATACCCCATGGACAAAATCTAAGCACAAGCTTAAAGAGAGCCCGATCCAAGGTGAATGTTCCATTAAAATGATTGAGAGGAAAACCATAAATGGAGGAGCTCGATTCAAGGAACCTGATTTTTCAAAGTAATGGAATGCAGTCGATTACGCACTACTAGTATGTCAGTGCTTACCTATTTGATGGAACATTCAACTCATAAAAACACCACTATAGTGGGTATGTGTAAATTGACCAATGGAATGTCAATAGAAATTTGTTCAGAGACTGAGCAAAGCCTTGAGATGGGCCAACGATCTCTAGTGTCACTCCAATTGGTAGTATGCAGAGTTTAATTTCAAGTGAACAATTATGAATAAGTTACAGCTCTAGAAGATGAATGTCTCAAATAGAAGGAAAATGTTGATGTGCAGAGGAAGCACTAGATAGTAGGAAGAGATGTGTGCATTGATGACATTCAGTTAAACTCAAAGAATAACACCTACGGGAGCTGGTCTTAGTCAATAAGTAGAAAGGTAAAGGATGTGAGCATCCCTCAGCATTCCAATGAGAGCACGAGGTTGGTTACAGTTTAACTATTGGGTCCCATAAAAATTATGATTTGGAAGCATAAACAATGCACGAGAACTATTTGACAGAATGCCCAAGAATTATGCATGTAGAGGTCCCAATGTAATGGAAGAATCAACTATTTTAATCCCTCTCGCCATGTGATGTCTATAAAGGGAAATTCCCGCCTGTGATAGACTTTTTCAACATAGAGAACCCAGGAGGCACATCAACTGAAAGTTTGAGGAGGATCTCTATGCCAAAATGAGGGTGCCACTATGAAATAGACAAAATAATTTATCTAATAAAGCATATTTGACCGAGGTCCCTAGAGATGGGTGTGCAAAGAGAACACATGATCAATGCAACATAGATGCTACCACAATCCCATTCAAGATTCAAAAGGATTATGCCTTTGGTTCCCACTAAGAAAAACCACCCAATGGTATATATGTTGTAGAAGTCTTTTGAGACAAAGCCTTCTTGAAGCACTGGATTATTGAATACTCGTCCAATCAGTCAAGTTAAAGGTTGAACCGATCTTTATGCAAGACTTGTGATAGATTGCCACTGTAAATATGAAAATAAATCATGATAAAGGAACCAAATATTGATTGGTAGAGGCTTGGTGTTGTCTAATTTTAAACATAAAAGGATCATTCTCGGCATTAAGTTGTCTGACAACATGAAATTGTACCAGAGCTATTGGTAGAAGAATCACCTCTCCAAGGTATGACCCAAGAACAATTGGAGATGGTGTTAAGGAGACATCCCCATGTTTGAAAGGCGAATCCACTCGCATATGAAAGAGAAGTCGCACGCCCTCTGATAAAGAAATTGAATGCTATCTTTCAAAGCAATTTCAAGTAAGGTTTGACATGTTCACAACCTTAGCGAGCTCAAATGAGATATATTGATGCACTACAGGCCGTGTGTATGGAGAAGGTTGTAGATAATGATAACATGACATAAAGGATAAAGGAGTAATCTTCTTAAATTCTAAACTTTTATCAGGGCCCAATAAAGAAGCTGAGAAATTGTCCCTCAGCTATTTAACTAAATGCATGTTTGAAAACACCTCTCAAAGCTAAAGTGAAAGGAATATAAATCATGAATGCACATATTACCAAAATCCTCGAGCTCTCACATGGATGACATGATTAAGCCCAAGTTCCTATTTGGATTTCAAAGAGTAAGGAGGAATACAAGGGATCAAGTGCCACATGTTTGACAAGATGATCATTTTACCCAACAGATGTAATCATGAGGTAATGAGTAGAGTACCCCCAAATTGGTCTAAGAGAGCCAACCATTTATTCTACAAGTGTCTTCAAATAGGAATGACAAGTGCCTATAGTTTCCAAGTGTTGTTGAACAATCACAGGTGAAGGAATTCTTATTACATTACACAAAATTGGTCAATTTAAGAAGAAAAGTCCACATGTCAAAACATCTTGGTGGACAGTTTATGAGATTGGGTCACATTTAATGTCATGCCCAAAACTAGGGCAAAACACACACACAAATTTTTTTTGAAACACATAAGTACGCACTACTAACCATGGTTGAGTTGGAAAGGTGATAGCATGGAAGAGTTAACCTTTGAGTTTCAAGATATATATGCAAACTAAATTAGGGTCATCACACAAATAAATGTAGAATTTGGGGCATCAACTAGTTCCACGGGTTATACGAAAGGTTAACTCCGGTTGGTCTAACTCTGATTCCATGTTTAACTACGTTAGTATCAAGATGATAGTTAGTTGTTATGAACCTATGTTGAATTAGGTTGACCTAATGTTTACTTAACTCTTAATCTAGATTACAATTGAATCCACTCAAATCTAGTTCCATTTTTCTTTCAGCATTAACTACTAGCTCAAAACCTAGTCAAATTAATATTCTACTCCCTTTTCAAATAACATACATGAAACATTTATCAATTGACATGCTTAAAATTGAATAAAAATTTCACTATACCAAACATCTATTAATGAAAATCTAATAGCTAAAATCAAATCTGATTTCCTAACCTACCAACATTATTAATAAAATTAATCCCCTTATGAAAACACATGCATTCATAATCCATCAATCCCTTAACATAACATTAAATTAACCTTTAATAAGATGATTAAATTATCCTTTAATACAAAATTTAAATTAACTTCTAATTGAAATCTAACATAACCCCTACCCCTTGAACACAAGAGTAACATATTCTTTTTTTTTATTATGATAAAATTTAAACTAACATTAACTATACATTTGAATACATTGAGTAAATCTATTTCTCTAATAGGCTAATCAAAACTTTAGGCCAAAATCCCTATTAAATAAATTCACAAATCTCACAATTTTAATTCAACCTAAACAACTAATGTTAAGGATCCATTTAAAATGATTAATTATAATATTACTAAGTGGATCCAATACAAACTAAATTTGATCATGTTATTAAGTCCATTCATCTTTTATAACACTAAAGTTATTAAACTAATAATTAAAGCTACATCATTGATCCAACTTATATATGCTTAAAATACTACACAATTAAGGATTAAAACAAAAAAGAATTAGATCTTATTAACTAACTTAACTATCTACTAACTACTTGGTAATTAACTATCTAATAATCTACTAATCCTAACTATCCACTAACTTATTAATATTTTATTCCCCAACCACAAAGTCAAAAATGCCTTGGGGGGGTCGAATTGCAATGGGGAGAGTGTAGGTTGACACGACATGTTTTGGGGGCCCACCACATATCCTACCTACATCCTTCAACAAGGGATTTTGTATGGCATAACAAGACCTCCAAAGGTGGCACGGGCTACAAGGCAGGGAGTATGATGTGTTTTCTATGGCCCACCTACCAATCTCCCATCCTCCAAGGTGAATTCGCATGAGGGAAGAGTTGACTTGGATAAAGGGGATGTTAGAATTGCAGGGTATGACAGCAAGGGGGAGGGGCACATAACCCAAGTAGTGCAGCCCCTAAAAACCTTTAAATTTATTAATAAACTTTGCAAAGTGGCACCCAAACAAGAGGTAAGAAGGGTAAGAAGTATGGTAAGGGTGGGGCTCATGGGAAATGGGTAAAAGAAAGGTGGGTTTAATTTAGTATTTAGGATTAATTACATGGTTAGGTTAGGGGAATTAGAAATTTGAATTTGATTAGAGAGGGAGCACATTGGAAAAGGAATATTCTCTGTGGTAAGGAGAATATTTCATTTCTCATACAAATTCCAGAGAGCATTTTTGTTCTAAACCTGGAAAGTGCTATGGGCTTTGTTTGTTTTAAGCTCTTCCATTTTGATTTACTTGGTTCATTTGTTTTTGCAATAGACCATTGTATGCATTGGGTTGATTTATAAGGACAATATACCAAGAATATTAATAATACTAATTGATTTTTATTTTATCCTACTAACTAGTTTGATTTGTTATTGATATCAAGGTTATTTCTTCTTCTCAAGAGTTGAGATAGAAATGGAGATTTTCAAAGGGAAAGTGGAGTGTTCCAATAACTTGAAAACTTACATTTACATGCATTATGGAGACTTCAAGCTTCTCATATCCTCAAGATTTTTAAGAAATGAAACTATTATATTGTCTTTCTCTTTCAATGTTGGGTATCCCTCCCAACATGAATGGTTACTTCTCTTTTTTTTTTTTTACAATAGAATGCAATATGCATGTGTGTGTGTGTAATTGGGTACCTGTCAGAATCAACACAAACACTCAATAGGTCATTGCATTAGTATAAATGGTTAGATAAAACATTTAAAAACCACTAATATCGGCCTATTGCCTTCTAACTAGAAAGAATGTAATAAATAACATATTTAGCCCTCAGAATATGCTATAAATCAGTGACCAATACTATTCTAGCATGAAGGATTTGATTAAAAACAAGCTAAAAATATGAAAAAGCATGTAAACTAGCTTCAAAAGA